>JAUMHA010264034.1:3822-15111 GCA_032359765.1 Saxidomus gigantea | reverse complement strand
GAAAGTCCAAATGAAAGTTAAAAATAACCGGTGTTTGGGTAATTTTTTTACCGGACAGTCGGTCCTGTAAAATACGAACCTTCCAATTTTTTACAGAACATGTCCGTCGGTCCGGCCTTGTTTCGCGGAGACTGATGTCTCTGGAGGGAGAAGTCACTTCTCCCTATGAGTCTGGGCTAGCGTGATCCCTGGTACCCAGTTTATATGCTTGACAAAACAGGTACACTGAAGCTGTTCCGTAGGGTAATCGTGTCAGAAATCTGACACTCGCATTTCAGTATGTCATGAGAAATGAGTGAACAAAATATATAATCTAAATCTATTAATCAGACTATAATCTTTTAATTTGCCAAATTTGAATTTGATCTATTTAACGTAAAGCTTTGCGAATGTTTCAAGCAGGTCAGAATTTTCACCAATTGGCTGCCATCTTGCCGATTTGACAATTATTACGTGACCATTCCCAAAACCTTTGGAAAGGGATCGCTGCAGGTAATCGTCGAAGGTTCCGATTGAGGTCATGTGGACAGTTTGTTTATTTACATGACCACGTGCCTTTTGGCGCAAACACTTGGTCTGATGCACGTCGAAAATAAAGTTAATTTCTTTTGAAATAAAAAAACATTGTGGTAAATGTTATTTTATATTTACACTGGTCCTTTATATCATCTAAACACTAAACAAAAGGAAATTATCAAGATGAAAAGTGCGATTGCATCATACGAGATCTCGCGAGAGCACGCATTTGGAAAGTCTGTTGTTAATGTAAACACAATGATGTAGGTTTGAAAAATCTATGTTTTTGTGGTCAACATTGGTTGTAGATTATCGTGATTGGTTTGAAAAGATGGATTAATATATATATATGACCCAAACATGTCCATATTTCCCTACTCAACATGCATTAGATGAAAATTTGCATGCTCTGTTATTCTGGTAAGGATTCGTAGTAGGGCTGATCCAAAGCTCTAAAGACTCTTCATTGATTTCTAAACTCTTAACTTTGAAATGGTCTAAAACTTCTTTGTATCATGTTTATAACCTTACCTTTGCATATGATGCTGTATTTTCAGTTCTTCCCCATGGTATAATCAAATTCAGTCCATAAAAATATTCAAAAATATCATCATTATAAGAATGCAAAAAATAATATTCTATCACCAACTTCTTCCACATATGTTCCCATCATAATCTCTTTTTAGTATTCAAATTCAACCAATCAGAAAGCTGACAGAAGGTTACTTCCTGTTTCAGATAATGAGTAGCATATGTTTATTTTCATCTCTGTATACAAGATGAACCCAGAGATTGACCAAATACCACTTGTTATTCATGAGTAATATTATATAATGTAGCACGCTGTATCTCTAAGAAAATTCTGCTCGCAATGGACTCATATAACTGACATATAGCTGACAGCTACAGACTACAAGACATATAAGTGACTTATAAGTAGCTTATAAAATTATGTTGAAAAATAAAAGGGCTTAAAATGACAAATAAATGGCTTATACATATAACAGACTTAGACTAGTTTTATGTGACTTATATGTAACTTATATATCTCATATAAGTCAAGTATAAGTTGCATATAAGGGACATATATGTCAGTACAAGTCATTTTGGTAAGGGAGAGCATTTGTGATCTCATTTTCGGAGGCAAGTTTTAATCGTCAATGGAAATAATATCGTCAATAATTGAATAGTTTGTAAGTCATGTGCATGCGTAAATCTAGATGGTTTCGATACATTTACAAATTACATTTCTTACACATTTAAGAATGAAAAATATCTTTTCCATTTGATAGAAACAAACAGAAACAGAAGTTGGTGTCATTTGCCTATAAAAAAACTCGTCATAACTGCTGAATTTTTATACTTTAATCAAAAAGTTTTATAACATTACACGAACTTCGCTCTATACGTTATTAATAAGATGGCAGTTGTTTTTACCTCGGACAGCGTTGCTATGCCTGAGCAGATGCGTGCAGCGGTAAATGCACGGATGTCGAACCTGATTAATTGCTAGTGTCTTGGGCTTTCATCAATATTACTGGTAAAATGTGAAGAGCAAAGCAAAGTGATAGACTCCTATTTTTGGGACTATATTATTGCTGATCAGATCATTTAAAATGTCTAAAACGCTAAAAAGATCAGATCTTTTCGGCGTTATACAGATTTTAAATAAAACAAAAAATTAATACTTTTTTTAGTATCTTCAAAATCTTAAAACAGGTGATGATAAATTACACCATTTTTAAAGTTTTTAGCTCACCTGGCACAAAGATCCAGGGTGAGCTTTGTCTGTCATCAGTTGTCCCTCAAAGTTTTACTTCAAACAACATGTCCCCTGAATTCACTCGGCCAATGTTGGTGATACTTGGCAGGAATGTTCCTTCCATGAAGCTCTGTGAATTTCATTGCATTAATTCTGGTTGCAATGGCAATAAATAGGAAAAACTTTAAAAATCTTCTTCTCTGCCTTGTGCTTAGATATAATTAGCATGTAGCATTGCCTAGTGGACATCTACCAAGATTGTTCAAGTTATAACCCCAGGGTGAAAATAGATAATTTCTTTAGAATGGCTGAATGTATTTTATGTATCAAGTGAAAGAATAATTTAAAACGATCCCCTGATGTCACTTTTGTGGGACTTTCGACTGAACAATTTGTTGTTTTAAGAAAGGCTTTATAAACGTTGCCCTGGTCGTCGCTCAAAAGTCAGTAAAAAATGGCAGTTTGGTGGCGATTTGGACCTGTCGAATGTTGATAACAGTATAACAACAGTGATACTTATGTGTTCTTTACATATCAGTATCAACAAAGATTTAATGTGAGCTATTGGGAACGTATGCTTGTCCGTCTACCATTTCCTTCAAACAACATTTCCTCTGAAACCATTGGGCCAATGTTGATGAAACCTGGCAGGGATGTTCCTTGCATGAGGCTCCATAAAAGATGTTCAGAGAATTCCATTCCATGCTGACCTCTGGTTGCCATGGAAACACTTTGAAAAAAAGGGCTTCTCTGAAGCCACAAGGCCTACAGCTTAGATATATAATAAAAGCAATTATAGCATGAAACATTGCCTAGTGTCTTTCAACCTCTACGAAGAGTGTTTAGATCATGACCCCCGGGTCAGAATTGACCCCACCTGGGCGGTGACCTGATTTTACAAAAGTGTACATGTTTAGGCTTATACAGGAAAGATTTTAACATCTTTTCTGAAACCATAATGCCTAGAGCTTAGATATGTAGCATGTATGAATTAGATCTCTACCAAGATTGTTCAAGTCATGACCCTTTCTGCTATTGTTGACCTTGTATTATAGCCAGTGGTAGCCAGGTGGGTGGTGTTGGGCTGTCTTGGCCATCTTGTTGATGATTGCAGCTTTCTAGTTTATACATGTATACTTCAAGAGTTAACAGAATTTTGTTTTGCTATTTACCATCAAAGTTACTGGCAAGCACCTTGCTGTCTTACAGACAACTCTTGTTGAAGTTTTACGAGTATCCCTAGGGCTACTAGGTTAGGGGCTCAATAACATCTCGACAATCCAAGGAGAATGGCAGGATAGGCATGTACTGTATACCTCATTTAAACGCCCCCATTGGCATTACAATTTTGACCCAGGGGCGTTTATAAGGGACCTGAAATTTTGAAATATCAAAATCTTTGGCCCAAGGGACATTTATCCCAGGCCCAAAATGCAAGCTAAGAGATGTCAATGAAAGTAAGTGTTGTGTCTTATATTTTCCACTGGATTAATCAATTTTAAAACTGATTACTGTGTTCATAATTGCCTGTCTTGGGATCTGATAAGTCAATTTTTTATTTAATAAAGGGGGGGGGGGCGTGTTTATACAGGGTATACGGTATGCATGGTAAGCCCAAACAAGCAAAATGGTTTGAGTCCTGCTCATGCCACTGCTCTGGTTGATAGTATTGTGAGAGACATTACATGTATGTATACTGTTCCTTGTATTTGTAATACATTGGTCATTGGTCTGTCTTCTGTCTGTCACTGGGCAGTTGTGGTCTAATATTTACAATATGCACTTTTAATTTGTCTGCCTTTCCCTAGCATGCTGTTATTGATGGACAAACACAATGATTTCTGTAGTTTTTATGACATTTTGTCCCAACTTCCTTTCACATTTGATATTATTGGATCTGAGAATCAATTTAGGTTTTACTCAAGTGTCTGTCATAATGATTGCTAAGCCAACCATTAAAACTTGAGGTATTGCTTACTGCTATGTATCATATGTACATGTAGTAGTTTTTTGTGCAGGACTAGCCCAATTGCCTTTTTTTCTGTTGAAATGAGGATGTACCATATACTTTTCAGTCGTATTTTTGCCGCCTAAAACCATTTCCAGACGACGTTTCATATACAATCCACATCCGTTATCTCGACTTAACTCGATTTTTCGATATCTCGACTGAATTTTCTTGGTCCCGATTTTTTTCCTTCTTATTCTATAAATCAAGAGCAATCCAGAGAAGGGCCCGGTAACCTACCCGGGAGGATATCTGGATCGGCAAACGTTGAGAGTTTTGGAGAAGGACCCGGTCACCAACCCGGGGGATATCCAATCTTTCAGCCCCGGGGTGCAAGGGCAAGAAGAGAAAGTTACCTCCCCCCCCCCCCCTATCGAGCATATTTCATATTTTATTCAACTTCGGTTATCTCGATTTTTCGTTATCTCGACTTATTTTCTTAAAATCGAGATATTTTGCAGTATCATTGAAAATTTCACTGCCCTGTATTCATAGTTATAGTGTTCTTTCAATTTAAAAGTCAGTTTGAGGAATCTTTTGCTAGCGGGGCTTTAGCGCATAAATGACAGAAATTGTAGCAAAGTTGCGCCAACAAAAAGAAAAATCTTACTTAAATTTAAGCTTATTTAAGTACATGTACTGGTATGTTAGTACCCTGTTCTTAATCATTTATCCTGTATACACGTATGCATGTACAACACAGTTACTTTTGATCAAGATTCTGTTAGGTGGATAAACACCTCGGTTATAATCTGGAATGATTTTCAAACTTTCCTTTAGTCAAGTTTACTAAAGACAGTTTTTCGGTTGATAATTTTTCTAAATTTGATGTTGTGTTGTTCTTCCAGGGATTTACCACAGTATGGTCATAAGCAGTGGCAGTCGTACTTCGGTAGAACGTTTGATGTGTACACAAAGCTCTGGAAGTTTCAGCAGCAGCACAGGTATATATAAGAATTAATTGACCCGCCTCTGTGGCTTAGTGGGTTAAGGAGACTGACTTGAATTCACTGCACTCTTACTGATTGAGGTTCATGGGTTCGAAACATGTTACTGACCAGACTCATTGTGTGAAGGTTTTTTTACAGGGGATGGGTGTGTTGTTATTGGTCCTTCCTTGGTAAACTGCCTTCCTGTACATAAAGGAGATAAGGGTTAAAAGAAGTGTGAAACCCCCCCCCCCAACCCCTAAAAAAAAAAAGAACTTTATTACCTCTACTATATGAAGATTAAAAGGGCTGCTGCATACTAAAAGTTAAATGTTTTAATAAAATTAAGTCTTTTTGATAAAATTGCTTATGCGTAGAATGATGTCAGTAATAGAGTGTTTCAAATAATTAAGATGGCTATCATGAACTGTTTGAGACCATCCATAGATCTTGTTATCAAATCCTGACAAAGAAGGGTTTAGCATCTCTTACAAAAAAAAGGAGTTTGGATCAGATTTTCATTATACAATATCTTAGCTGTCATCGCTATGGTGGATGGCCTAGTGTAGTGACATTCATATGCATTTGAGACTAATTATTCCACCTTTTGTCTGTGCATGAGTAATTAATGAAACTTTTCACCAGTTGCTTAAGGTCAGAAGGCCAGATAAGAAGTAAAAAAAAGAATAAATATTAGCATTCTGTATTCCTTATTTCTAAATTTGTGATGTCTTTATTAAACTAATTACTGAATTAATTAACTTAATTTTAGACATGATTTTCTTGTGTGACATTTTGTCCTTTTCCGCATGGAAGATCATTATACGGCAGTCTTAATCGGTATATTTCTGTACCTGGCTAATGCAAGGGCCTGCATTTATATTTTGTTTTCAGGCAAATCCTGGATTTGAAGTATGGGCTGAAACGATGGCAGATCGGTGAAGTGGCTTCCAAAATAGGGCAACTCTACTATCATTATTAGTGAGTAATTTTTCTTCACAAGTTAGTAACACAGTATATTCAAAGAGAACACATACACAATGCTGGCTGATGCTAGGTCGCCATTGGTTTAGAAAAGTATGGCTGACCGATTTGAAATCTTCAAGGGTTCTGTTAAACAAAAATATCTTCTTAATAACTAAAGAGCTGTATGACAGACCTGAGAATCTGGGGTTTAGTTGGTCAAAGTTAAAGGTCACATGGGCCAATAAATTGAAAACATTGGCCATGCTTCATATTTAACTCTTGAAGCAAGTTTGTTGTTGATTGTTACATGGAACAAATTAGTGATTGATTGTGAGTTCACTCAATCAAAGATCAAGGTCTCGGTGACCTTCATTTTAAGAATGCGTTCTTAACTGTTTTGTGTCAAATTTCACTTGATGGTTGTTTGGGATTTATCTGATTTATATAAGTTGATGACAGTACTGCATGAAAGTGTCAAGCTCACATTATATCACTCACAGTTTTCCACTTTCCGCATTACTAATTACATCGAGATGGGAATTGCTATTACATAATTGGCTCATGTACAAGTCAGACTGCTCTTTGGAACCAACCTGTAATTTATTGATGAAAATGTGACAGTTTAAAATCATATAGTTTGAACGCTAATAGATTCTGATCAGCGTGGATAGGTCCTGAGTAGTGCATCACTGGTCCTGGTATAAGTATGGTAATGCTTAATCATTGAACATGATTGTCAGAGACAGGTTTAAGTATTTATGATTATTTATCTGAATAATTTAAACATTAGTTTTGAAATTTTGAAAAAAAGTTGGAAATGGTATGAATAATTTAATGATTTAAGTATGCTTTAGACAGTGTTAGACACTGCTAAATGTTGAAAGAAGGTATTTGTAGAAAAATCATGCCAATCAGCCTTGTTAATTGGTTGGGCAGTTATTTTGTCATTCCTCATCATGTACATTTGTATAATCATATGTTTCAACAAGAGTATTTGATTCTGCTAGTTCTGTGTGTTTCTGTAGCCTGGAAACAGGGTTCAGGGTCCCTTGGGCATTCATTCCTTGCCCATAACCCCTTTACCTTCCCTTAAAACATGTATTTTATGTACAATCCTAAATTTTGATCATGATCTACACCGGTTGCAATTTAGTTTTTAACTTTTCATATAGACCCCATTTAAAAATTCTTTTTAAAGGGAATGTTCAAATTAATATTAAGATCAACATTGTCCATTTCAATAATTTAGTAGGTTACTTGTATTTAAGTCTCATTAGCACTTTGGGTGTCAATTACTTGTAGCTGTTATAAATATTACCTAGAAAGATGTCATACTGGTGAAACTGACCACAGTTTGTATAAAACACATTCCAAACTTTGTGTTTTAAATCAAAAAGTACATTTTATACATGAAGTGCATTATTTTTTTCAGTGATAATTTCAGAAAGATAAGAAACACTTTCTGAGAACACTTTTTAATGAAAAAGCAACAAAAATATAAAAGTTAGAAATCTGTAACCAAAAACATTGTTTAAGAATAAATAGAACACAAATTCCAGCAATTTTTTGTATTTGTAAATTCATTATTCTGAATATGAGTATTTAAAGTGAATCTGGGACTTTAAAGGATTGAAGGGTGCGGTGGTGTAAGGATTAAGGTGTCTGCCTCTCACCCCGGAGGTTGCGGGTTCAAGCCCCACTGGGGGTCACGACCGTACCTCCTCATATGACACCAGTACTGGTTTTTCGAAAGTGACTGCATAAGCTACAAGCTTTCTTCACAATCGAGCTAAAATAAATTAGTATAAACTAAACTCAAAGGATTTAAGGAAAATTTATTATCGAAGTGCATTTGCCCTCTTTTGCATAAAATACTGGAAAGTTTCTCCCGAATGCCAAAAAAGCTATCTAGCCTGATATAAATGCTTACATAATAATTATAGTCATCAACTTCTCATGCCTTTTCTCCCCCAGTAATCGCTGTACTATTAAAAACCGTTTGAAGGCTCTATCCAGAACATGGCCTCTAGGGGATCAACTTGTTTTATTATGTGTCCAGAAAATTGGAAATGGTTGCTTCTGATGACATACTATTAACTGTAAGTGATGGGGGAACTAGAAAGTACACTGCTGCCCTTTAAAGAAGTTTTTATAGCTTTTTCGTAGTTCATTGCATGAAACAGAGATGTCATGCTTTATCATATGAACTTTGTTCTTGGTTTTTATTAGGGTCTGTAAAGGTATTGCTGAGTTATGTGCCCTTAGAATAATGTTTTTACTAGTACCGTATGTATCATTTTGGTGCAAACTGCTGTCACATTTTTAAGGGATTCCAATTAAATTTCAAACATATGATAACCGTTCAATGTAGATGTGTTCAACCTACTTACCCACACCCCTCAGCAAAGGTCTGAAGTCATCTTGTGGTCATGTAGTTAATGATGGTTGGTTGCATGAAGTGTTGCATAAACATTTTTCCAACATTTTGAGTGATTGCAATTCAACTTGATAGACTTGGTCACTATGTAAAACAGATGTGCATTACTTATCTTTAGCTCTACTGGACAAAGTCGCTCTACTGGACAAAGCCCAGGAGAATTTATGCCATGCTTATTAAATGTCTATCATCTGTCCTTCTGTACACAAACTTTCCCTTGATAACAGTTCACAGGTCACAATTTTCATTTGAATTTCATGAAACTTGCTCAGAAAGCTGCCTGCAACCTGTAGAATCTGATGATCCTTTTTGATTTGGGGTCAAAGGTTAAGGTCAGATGTGACCTCCTTTTTCTTGTCCCTTATAACACTCTACAGGTCACAATTTTAATTGAATTTCATCAAACTTTATCAGAAGGTTGCATGCAACATGTAGATGATCCTTTTTGTTTTTATGGTCAAAGGTCATGGTCATAGTGACCCAAACTTTGATAATTGTTTCCGCTCAATACTTTTGAGATCAAAGTATCAATAACAGTCTAATATCTTCATAAGATGATTGGGCTAAATGAAAAGACGAACCCTACTGTTTTTTATGTCAGTGGGTCAAGGTCACAGTGATTTCTGTTAGCTTTTCCTGGCTAACATTCCAAAAGACTTTAACAAAACTTTCTCAGAACAGTGCAGTAGAGCGATACTGGCCCTTATAGGCCTCTTTTTCTAAAGGTACAGCTAATACATGGTAGAGTTTATACTTCACTTTGAACTTAGGCAACTGTGTAGTGACTAGATGAGTTTTAAAGTGATTGAAGGCAAGATAAAACTCTGAGCAGAATATTAGGTGACTAACTTTTCCTAGGACATGGTCACGGCAATACAGAGTTAGCCCCTTGCTCAGGCCAAAAGAAAAATGTTTGTTTTAGGTCTCTTTGCTAAAACATTTAAAATTGATCGGTTGGCAATGTTTCTTTTATTTATTTTGTCTTTTTTGCTCTGAGACACTTGAAAATTGTTCTTTTTTATCATTCTGTCGTTAAAAAAAGTTTTGAGGTAGGCCGGAAAAAGGTTACGGTCAGTCAGGAGACCAGAAACATGGATTTTTTCTTCGTGGCCTTAGATGTGTATCATTATTTTTACTGATCGGAGCGTGTAAGGTGCTAGTGGCAATTTATTTTGCCTTTGGGGACAGTGCAGATTATAATCAGCAGTCTGATCACTGTGTGCACTGTTCACTTATCAGTCAATAAATTTGCACAGTAAACATACATATATAAAATAACTAATGGTATTGTTCAAACTGAAAGATAGATGGACATGTATGTCCAATGTTTTTAGCTCACCTGAGCACAGAGTCAGCTATTGTGATCACCTGATGTCTGTCATCTGTCTGTTGTCAGTCTGTCCACTCTTATGAACATTCTAGTGGTCACATTCATGAAAAATTGGTCAGAATGTTTGTCTCAGTGATAATCTAGACCAAGTTTGAAACTGAAAAAGTGAGGTCAAAAACTATAGTCAACTGATCAGATAATAGAAAAACCTTGTGATCACTCTAGAGGCCACATTTAAAGTCCAGTCGTCATGAAAATTTGTCAGAATGTTGGACTGTGTGTACAGTTTTGCAAGAAGATTTTGAAATTGTCCTCAACTGACCTTGATCATGACCTTTTGACAATTGTCCTCAACTGACCTTGATCATGACCTTTTGACCTACTTTTTCTTGTCTTTTAGAGCAAATGGTACTGATGATAGCGCTGTAGGGCTATCATAGCGTTCGTATTGAAATTTAGCTGGATGTGGATTAACAGGTTCTAGTGAAATTTAACCTAAGTATACGTCTTACTTAGACAGAATGATATAATTATTTTTTTATAGAGTTTTTTCTCACTATCAAAGTAGTCTTGACGAGAAGTTGGCCGTGTTATTGTCAGTGCTAGATTAAACCTGCTTACTCCAGTCTGAGTAACTATAAAAGTCGGTAATACATTGTCAAGGTATTGATAATTCACTGCCAGTATGATTATTATGTCATCAAGCAATCATTTATAGTGATTAATGACAATTTGCTACTAATTATCAACTGTATTGTGCATTATCTCTTAGCTGATATTTAAAGGTCAATAAAAAGCCAGTTACTGTAGACTGATAGACAGTGTGAAACAAATTTCAATATCCAGTAAATATCTATGGCATTTTACCTGGGAAAAACAGAATGCATGTATGTTCTGTTATTCTAAATCTCTTATATAATTGTATCATTTTGATTATTTTCCTCACATTATCATCAGTTGATCATAACTGTAGTTTTTAGCTCTTGACTGTGCCAGTGAGCCACTAGTATGGGTCGGTAGTCAGGCATCCATTGTCAACATTTCACTTAAAGCTCTTCTTTTCTGAAATAACTTGTTCTGTAGCAACCTTGCATTGACCTCTATAAAAAAAAATAGGAAAGCATTCAGGTCCACTGCGAACAGGGTCTGCTGTTACTAAAAGTAGAAAAATCTTTAAATCTAAAATTTGAGCCAAACATTTTGTCGCTGAAATGGAAAGAGTTTTATTACAGTAATGACTACTTAGTGTACATTCTTTCCATAAAGGGTTGATTAAGAAACTGACTGATTTGAAAGTGTCTATAGAAATAGGATAAAGGCCCTTAGGGTTGATTAAGAAAC
>JAUMHA010263923.1:0-15111 GCA_032359765.1 Saxidomus gigantea | reverse complement strand
TGATAAACACTTATGCTATATATGCAATAGGTTTTAATAAATATGCATTATTCTAGATGAAGTAATTAAGGCTGAAATTGGGTCGATGTGTAAACGGTGTTGTTTACCTTCTTATTGATATATAATAACTAGGCTATTTTGAACTAAAAATCACTGTATGGGTCCCTGGTACGCTACACTCACCTGTGGTATAATATCGGACATTAATTTCTTACTCAAACAAATCGATAGTCTGGTTCCCTGTCGTACTGGCAGGCTACAGTCGTCCGTACCGTATGGGTAGGGGCAGGTAACACCACCAGACTAACAAATCGATCGATACAAGTATGATTATACATTTTGTACAGGGATTTGGATTAATTTAAACGACGCACATGTACACTAAGTTAAAAACCAAGGTCATCCAATGAAGACGTCACTTCCGATTTTCAGGATGTTGAACTTCGCGAATTAAAAAATACGCAAATTAATAAAAACGTCAAAATTAGACAAAAATCGCGAAATTTCGGTGTCACAAATTCAAACTGTTTCTAATTTGTCGTATCGGCGTGCTTATTTGTCGTGTTGGCGCATTGTCGTGGCACCAGTACGCCAGCATGCCAGAACGACAAGTTAATTAAGCGTGCCAATACGACAAATGACATATTTGTATATTTTCAAGCCATAACCAAGCTGATTTTTCGAAAATAAGACCATAATATCTATATTGAGATCAGATTTTTCCAGCTGATTAATACACAAGTGCGCACAAAGGAACTTTTTGCTTATGCACAGTCTGTACAATAATGATTATTGTTTGTTAAATTAATTTACATTCTAGTATGTAACGAACTGATTGTACATGAAAAGAGTGTTAGGAAGATTTTACTTTGATTTTACCGCGCGTAAGGAAAAGTTTCAATTGTTGTTGTAGAGCTTAATCCAATTATGGTGCATTGATTATTACATAATCGAAGTATTGCAATGAATAAGATCAGATGACAAAGGGAGCTTAAATAGTTTCGATTACTGATTAGTCGATTACTTGGCAAAATGTATTTGATTACAATCACTGATTACGATTACACCATCCCTGCTAGTGATTAAGGTCACCACCTTGGGAGCTTATGGTCGGAGGTACGAATCCTAGCAGGGGTCCGTTCTAATATGGACAGTTGGTATGTCACCAGCTAGTTGAAATACGGTTACCGTATGCCTACTTGCCTTTTCCAGTGATATCTAGACCTACCGCTGCAGGCAGTAAATGTTCGTGCAATGTAAGGCTGTTCTACGATAAAATATGTGCAAGTCGCCTTCTGTGAGGAAAGATGATAAAATACTGTGTTTAGGCACTAGGCTTCTTGTTGAAATATGTTGCATATTCAGTGAGTAACAGGATAATCATTGGCAAAAACTAAAGTTAGTAGGACAATAGCTGAGTGTGGAGGTGCTATGTAAAGTACGTGGCAACATATAGAGATCGCAATCGAATGATTGATTCATTTAGTCCATGTAGATACTTGATCAAGTATGGAAGATTGAACATTATGTTGACCCAATTCATCTTGATCATGCACGTATTCGCCATCGCTATAATAATTATGATTGAACAATGTACTTTTTCGGCATCAAAGACCTGATAGAATGACAGAGCCAACAAGAAGGTCCCCAGTTTTCTCACCTATGCTAGGTACTGAAGAAAATTCCTTTCAAATGACATATATTTTTCATCAGTACACACTTTCAAGCAAGTAAAGTATGTTCGAAGTGAATGCAACATCTTCATGTTATTTATTATCATAAACGTCGGCTGATGAATAGAACATTTATACCTCAACAATAACTGAACATATTCTGTTTCAGTACAATCCTATTTGATTCAAAGGTATACAATATGATGATTTCGCCTTTACACTATGGACTGTAAACTATGTGTATTAACATATGAAAATAAAATACATGTAACATTTTGTACCAACTTAACAGCCGTGTCTTGTAAAGTAGTGTTTGTCCTAGTCACATTTATATTTAATTTGTTATACCTGAAACCAGATCATTAAGGAAGTTCAGAAAAGTACTACGCAAAATCTTATTAACGAATCAGTGTTGAGGAAGTTAAAAATAAACTTGCATAAAATCCTCTTAAAACTCTGAACAGTCTATTTTTGGTGTACGTTACACTTTTGATGATGCATCAAATAAAAAGCGTATAGTTAATCCTGAGCGGTATTTTGGCAAACACGTGATTATTCATAAACTCGTTAGTTGCATGGTAATTTAGTCACAGGTAAAATTTAATATATGCAGTTGAAAACCAGATGAAATTAATAAACCATGTTTTATACGCCGGTTTCTGGAGACAGAATGCTCAATGTGACCATCAACTGAGTCGCTTCCGCTAAGTTTTGTCCACTCGCTGTTTCGAATATTTGTACTGTCAAATTTGGTCACAATGTGTACTTGCTAATATTTCGGTCAAGTCCGATAACATTTACTAGATCGCTCGGAGTTCTTGCCGCCGAGCAGCAGAAATTTTGCCAAATTAACATTGTCTGTAATTTACCTCGGAGTTTATTGATGAGCACCAAAAACGGAAGCATTTTTCTAATCATACTATTTCGGTCAAGTTTATTATCATTGAATTGCTAAGCTCTCACCAAAATACACTGTCCGTTCTTTGACTGAAATAAAGTTTTTGGTCTTTCACGTATACACACACATCACATTACTTCCCTTTATCTTTTATTTCAAAAAAATATTCACTGTTTTCTTGTATTAGTCATTTTATAAAAGTAGTTTTGTGCCTTTTAACAATTTGAATATTCTTTGGGAAAAAAAAACAGCAGCCATTTTCAGCCAGTAAAATAGGTTAACTGTGTGTGTCTTAGCTTGCAAACTTTCTTTATTATAGGATATAACTTGCATGCTAAGTTTAAGCGAAACGCCTAAAAGTTTCTAATTGACAGTTTTGCACAGTATGGAAATATTGTGAAATTATTGTACTCTGTATTGGATACATTATTCATTATCATCGCTTTTTGAAGTTGAACATTTGCCACTTGTGTATGTTACCATTTGTGCACTTCTTGTTACTAGAAGTTTATAGGTTGTTACCTTTTGTTACAAGTGTTACTAAGACACACAGAAATGAGAAGAGATTTTAAATTGTATATAAGTTAAGTGAATGTTACCACTTGCGCCCTTCTTGTTACTAGAAGTCTATTGGCTGTTGCATTTTACTTCTTCTGTTACTAAGACACGCAGAAATGAGTAGAAATTTTTAATTTTATTACGTAAGTGAACGTTATCACTTGTGTCCTTCTTGTTACTATAAGTCTATAGGATGTTACCTTTTGTTACTTGTGTTACTAAGACACACAGAAAGTAAAAGAGTTTTTAAATTGTATAGCGTAAGTGTATATTACCAACTGTGCCCTTCTTTTTTACTGTTACCTTTTGTCACTAGTGTTACTAAAATGACACGCAGACATGAGCTAACTTAAGGTTTTAAATTTTATGTTAGTAGATGTTACCACTTGTGCACTTCTAGTTACTAGATGTATATCGGCTGTTACCTTTGGTTACATGTGTTACTCAGACACACAGAAATGAGAAGAGATTTTGAATTGGATAACGTAAGTGTATGTTACCACTTTTGCCCTTCTTGTTACAAGAAGTCTATAAGCTGTTATCTTTTGTTACTAGTGTTACTAAGACACACAGAAATTAGAAGAGAATAAAATTGCATAACACTAAACTTGCCGGTGTTAACATAACTGAGCAAAAACTGTCAGTCATCGTTAGGATAATTCTAGAAATAAAGCTTTAGGCTTACAGACGGAAAAACTAACAGGTGAAATCTAACAAGAGAAAACTATATCTTATTGGTGAGTTATTGAGGCCTGGCGCAATGTGACTTTGAACTCGTGTATGTTTAAGCTCAAACTAAAATATTTTCTTTTATTTTTCAGCGCAGCCGTATTAAGCTCGATTTGACCGGAAATTGTTAACATTCAAACTAATGCTTTCTCAATCAGTGAAAAAACGGTCAATATTTCGAGTAACATATTTGATAAGAAAAACTAAGATTAAGTTTGTTTTCCTGATGCACATGTCACGGTCCAAACTTAAATCACAATTGGGAAGAGATAATCAACAAGGGGCTGGTTAGCTCAATCGTTAGAGCATAAGCCCTGTAAGCGAATTGTCCCGGGCTCGCGTCTTTCGGGTGGGTATGCAATTATATTGCTTTTGGCGGATTATGTAGCCCACCTATGTGCAACAACTGTTTTTTAAAAGAAACCTGTCACATGCATGTGCTTACAATTATAGCATTATTCTATTTGTGGATGTTTTTAAATGTTGCTAACTTTCACTACTATATCAAAATTTATGGGCATATGTCTTGTTATAGTTCTATTTCTGTTGAAATATCAGGAATTTGCTTATAGCAAAATACCTTATTTTCTGTTTCCATTCTTTAAAATATTTAAAGCAAAAATGCCTGATAAAGGATTCCATATGTTAAGCAATTCTATATGAAATGTATGTGTAAATTTTGATATGCCTCGGATAGTTCATAAGCTACTAAAATAACAGTGGCTTCTAGAAGAAGGTATTCTGTGCAAGGTGGGTGGGGAAAAGTTACAGGCAGTGTATCTAATCCTTACACATAACTATTAAACGCATTGTCCCTTAACGTGTGTATAATTAATACTAAACTATTGAATTATGATTTACTAAATATATGGGAAGTAAGAAATGCCTTATGTCAATGCATAAACTGTCTAGGCTATCGTGTATATCCAGAACGGTTCTCTATGTACAAACAACCACTTGAATATGTTGATGGAACGTCAAAAAGTAATTATTATGTAAAATTCACTTAAAATCGTTTGATTGCTTTTAGTTTGCATTGGATTGCGCATAAGAATCAGATATGAAACTGAATTATTGAAAGAGAGACTGCCCTTTGTTACAAAGGGCTCGACCAGTTATGTATGCATGCAAATCTGCTTGTTTTTCACTGAAATTTTCATTTCCAATATATGGTGAAAAAATCATAATTATTTTATGTTTTCCAGTGAATGATAGAGTTTTCTCGGTGAAATAAAAGTTATATTCAACAGTTTGGAAACAGTGGATTACCATTTTTAGTTTTTACTGTTTTTGCAATCTTTAACCGCAATTTTCGATAATTAAACATGTGCAAACAAACTCAATAAAAGTAGAGTTTTAATCATGAAAGAAACAGAAAAATTGTTGGTATCGGTGTAATATCACGTTAATTTCAGTCGTAAACACCAAAAGTTGTTATTTTCACTCTTGGCTGCGCCACTCGTGAAAATATCACTTTTGGTACCCACTCGGTGAAATACTTGTACAGTGTACAGTGTGTGCCATGTACAGTGTGACGTCATAAAATGAAAGGTAGTCGAAACCGTCAAAGAAATAGACAAAAACGTCATTTCAACCGAAAATTTAACGGTATTTCTCCACGACGTCATTTACATCAGTTATGTAATATTAATCTTTCAGGCATTAAAATTTCATTGTTGACGATTCTTTAAAAAAAAAGGAGATAACATCTCTAAAACGATTGGAAATATTAGAAAGCGTATCATTTGCACGGACATTTCTGACGTCGAATCGGTGCGTACAAAGCATATAAAGTTCATTCGTGTGTTTAAATATAGCTCTAATTCTTAACGTCTGATATCATTATTTTTGACGGCAATAACATGTGGTCTTCAGCATGTATGCAGGTCTTTCTCCATCGTAACAAAATCTCGACACTAAATATCAGCGTCTTGTTGGAAAACTGTTTTGGTTTATTTTTCCCTCAGACTACCAGTACCCTTCTTTCAAAATATATTTTCGCCAGCCGTCGGGTCTACGAATAATTAAATTAAAATGTTGCGTTACAAGAGTGTCAAAATTGTATTCATGCCTGCTTATTCTTAAAAAGAAAAGAAATTTAATTTTCTCAATGTTTTCTTGATCAAAATTTAATGTACATTTGCTTATGGGATATATTATGGTCTCTACGAATATGTTATAGGCAATCTACGCTTTCTTTAACATACGTAATGCATTACGATTTCAGTTTGAGGCTTAATAGGCTTCCAATAGTCCGCTTTCGAATTAATTGTCCATGTTATTCATTCGCAGGGAGTAACGCTTTATTATGAAACGAACTGATTATAAACGTATACTTGACACTATTCATTAAAACCCAGTTTAAGGACTTGGATGTAAAGATCTTGCATTCAAGGCGTGATGATACTTTATTAATTCTCTATAACTTGAAATAACACTTTTATTTTTTGTCGCTGTCTGCGTAAAATATGTAACTTTTAGCCATTTTTTGGTCCTATCAAATGTTTTGATGAATGATGAATCGATCATTCCCGAGCAGAGATGAAACTGTGCAGATTGGTTCAAATAATAACAAGAAAAACTGATACTACGTATCACAGCGGGCCTAGGAACAAAGCTTTCATGTAAATATTTTGAAATGGGAGATGCGGATTAACTTTACAGACTTTATAACAGACACAGAATATATTTATTTTTTAGGTTCGTGTACAGCAAATACTTGACTATCTTGTTTGTGCATTTACAATTTAGTAACTGTTTCTCATTTTCAGTGTATCATTTATGACTTAGAAAGAAACTAAAACATATTCATGAAAAAGCTTTCAATAATCTTAATGCTCTTTCCGTTCTTTTTTTTTTTTTTTTTTTTTTTGCATTCGGATTTATTAGATTGAATATACGATCCCTGTTTTCATCAAAAAACAAACTGAAGCGTGATTGTAAATTTTAAATTAAAAAAAATCGAGTCGATCCACATCACCCGATACCGGAAGATACGCCGTATGCAAATTTTAAGAAAATCATGCATTTTATTACATGTAAAAATGCCATACGGCTAGCTTTATAGTAACACCAAAGGCCCCAAATGAGCCATGAATATGTACATAAATGTATATATTTATGACATGTATGCAACAGTATCACTTAATTAAGTAAATGTAAACTCGGGTCAAGGGTGTAGAGCGCTTTCGTTTATTCTCGGATATAGTATAAACTCGTGATAGTTTTAACCAATCGCTGTTACTGTTTGTTTTATTTTTACTTGAAACCCGCAGAATGTATAGACAGAGAGTATAACTTTCTTTTTCTGGTTTAGAAGTTTTGCAAGCGGCAGGATTTGGAAATATTGAATATCTATTTTCAACTTAGATTAATTTTAAACGAACCTAGCATGTTTAAAAATTTTAGTAAGCTCTAACAAATACGATATCAGTTATTCTGAGTTAAAATTGTACATTTGACTGACAGTAAACACGTGATTTTTTAAGTTTCTGGAATGGCTTGGGGTCATTTTAGCGTAGTGACTCTGATCCCTGGAAGCCCGACAGAATAATAACAGGTTTTGGGTATTTGCTACAACCTAGATATAACACTCCTACACACACTACTTAAAAGCAGACATCCCATTTCCTTTTTATGCCGTTTTAGCAGCAATCTTTAACTTGTTTCATACATATCCGGATTAATAATAATAACCACATTCGTCTTCAATGTGGCAAATGTTTATATTTGCTAATGCATGAGATTGTATCAGTAGGATATCCTGGTACGCAAATTTGAATTTTATTCGCTCAATTAATTCTTTTTAGTCAAAAGGTTCTCACCAACTTATAGTTTGTAAAGTAAACAGTGAACATCAATCTTGCATGATTCACCGAGGTTCTTTGTCAAATGAATAACTATTGCCAAACATTTTTAATAAGTTGAATCGCCACCTTTTTGGTTAATTATGGAAAAAATATTTTAGTTTGATTACAAAGATATCATCCGTAGCTTAATGAGTGGCTTTTGGACAGTCAGTCAATATTTAATCAACTTGAAGGCAAACATTGGTTTAGATTTAGCCATAATGTTTTAGAAAGGCAAGTTATTTTTGGTGTGATATGCATTCCACCGGAGGGCTAAATATATAAATTAGAGGATGATGTGTTGAAAGAGTTTCACAGATTGTATTCGACAATGCGTTTGATTTTGCAAGTTTGACAGCGGAAATGAACGTGTATATTTTACTGTCTCACATATTCTTTGCATAGCGTAGACATATGCGTATATTGTCGGTGGAAGTATTGGCGCGAACTTATCGCGTGACCACTCCTACGCAATGACCCCCCTTACAGATATCGGATAGTATGGCGTAGTTACCATCAAACTGTGCATTTTCAAAACCTTGTTACTCATTAAATACTAATGCCTAAATTTGCTTAGACCGACGTATTTTGTACTTCAGTAACATATATAGACAGGTATGCACGAGAAGGAACTTTTGGAATGCTATAACTTGTGGAAAACATAGTTTATACGAAAACGGAATAGAACATCACTTTCCCTATAGTTTTAGGCCTACTCAAAAGTGATTCATACAGGCATGCGCCTCATGTGGACGCGCGGCACGCATATCTACCAACGCGCTAGAGCTATTCAAGGCTTAAGAATGTCCAAAATTATATAATATTACATTGCGCTTTCATCTCGCTATTCGTTAAGTACAAAATATCTGTTGGAAACGTAACGATTGAAAAGTTATTCTAGATTTGTGTCATCAAAGACAATGAGCGGAATGTTCGTGATGTTAACTTTTTAAGTGATGGATTTATAAAAATTGTAAACTTAAAGAACCGGATGCAAAAGGCACCTAAAAATGACGAGAGACCTGAACTTTATATTTCTCAGTTTATGTCATGTTTCATTGGACATATTGTCCAAGTCATGGTGTATCAAGCGCCGTTTTTTGCCAATACAATTTACTCAGACTTTGCTTGTGGTTTGGTTAATTACTTTCTAATATGTAGTTAGAGTATGAATAAAAGTTGTATCGTCTAGGTAGTTGGCACAAACTACATGACAATCTTCCAAGGAGTTTACGACTTATGCCCGACTGATATAACTTCAACCATAGTCCGTTTTGATATACGGAATCCAACGTTCTTTTCATGACAACCATTGAACAAGCAATCGCCCCTTTTCACTTAAGCATTTTTATGAATAACGGCATTTAGTGTTTAACCCCATTTGCCCACCAATCAAATCGCCAAGAATTTTTTATAAATGCCCTTCTTTTTTTTACTAAAACCAGCTACTGAAATCATTTAATTAGCAAGAGTTCGCTCTTGAAAGCAGTAGGGTAAAATGGGGGGGGGGGGATCTTCGGGTCCCGAAGATTGCCCCGAAGTTTGCCACGAACCAAAGATTGCCCCGAAGAATGCCCCGAAGAATGCCCCGAAGTTTGCCACGAACCGAAGATTGTCCCGAAGATTGTCCCGAAGATTGTCCCGAAGATTGTCCCGAAGATTGCCCCGAAGATTCTCATTTACACGTGACCACGTGTCAACCCGATGCCGTGCCCTTGCACCGCCTCCTGAAATTATGCGAGTCTTCCTGAAAGTGTTGCTGACCAATGAAAACTGATTATAACCTTATATGAATATGTTTGGGAGGTAGATATCATTTGGGACCGCCTCCTGAAAGTATGCGAGTGTTCCTGTAAGTATCGCAGACAGTTGCAAATGACCTGGGATGGAAACCGGGATGTTATGAACGACTTTATTTCCATTGGCACCGCCTACTGAAAGTGTGCGAATTCTCCTGAAAGTGTTGAGACAAATGCAACGGATTCTAACCTTTTAGGAATATCTAAGGGAGGTTAAATTCGTTTGGCGCCGTCTCCTGAATGTCTGCGGGACTTCCTGAATACTGTTATATATGTCAAAATGTTATAATCGATTTCTATCAACATTGGCACTAGTTCCTGAAAATGAGACATGCATGTTGATATTTGGGATTATTTCATTTCAAATTTGGGGTATGCCGTCGAAATCTTACAAGAAATACTGGACTTTAATGAGCATCCAATAACCCAATGACCAATAAATGGAACCTACACATTGTAAAATTCCAAATGAAACACTTATTAAAAGATAGGACTGTTTATTCAAGCGTATTATGCAATGAAAATAAAAAAACTTTTGCGTATATTTCTCAACATACATGTAGATAAATCAAATATTAAAAAAAAGTTGATAACTAATATAATATTCGAAAGGAAATCAACTGCATACTTGTAAAAACCACAAACGGGTATTAAATAACAAGCGAGATTGTCAATAGTGACACGATCAAATTACATTTTTTGTAAGCATACCAAGGACACACTGCGAGCCGTAAACCGCAAGCCTGTTCTTTGAATGGCGTGAAGTTTAGTGGAGTGAGCGCTGTAGGAAAACATTATTTTAATCTTAGGTATATTTTAAATGAATAGTTTTAGATAAAAGCTTATTATTTGATTTAAACTCTTGCTTGTTTCTAGACGTTTTTATATTCTCTTAGTTAAATGGTAAACACCACCTATTGGAAAATGACCGAGAAAGATAAGTCACAAAGCAACACCTTTGTTTATTAGCTACATTTATTTTTTTCTAAATCATCTGAATTTCTTTTATATAAAAGCATGAGTTTTAATAAAACAGACACAAGCTTTGCTCTTTCCAGATGGAACAAATGAATGAAGTCAGTCAATTCGTTGATAGAAATGTCACAGATCATAAAGTTTTATATAAATATATATATGTTTCCCCCTGTAGATGACAAATCTGCATACCTAGTAATCGAAGTTCACAGTAGTAAAAAGAAAGCAATGAAATAAAATCAGTGTCAAAAACGTGTACAAGCAGTTTTCATTTATTCATTCCCCTAAGACTTCAGGGTTAATGTATAGTCATTATGAATTTTAACAATCTCGTGATTTCGTCAAAGTATTTTAGATCAATAGTTAAACATATCGCTTTATACAATTGCGTGTAAAGAATACCAAGGCACTCCTTGCAACATAAACCACTTATTCTCAATCGTTATTGGCATACCTACAAACTTCTAAAGATAATAATAGTTTATATTGCTAGCCACAGTAAATATTTTTCCTTATTTCTTATCCTTAGCGAAGGAAAATGCCTTATTGGCAGCAGACAGACAGTGATTCCCTTCCAATATGCTGTACGGTTTGTCAGGCAAAGCATGCTGCATGATGCTATCAACCGTCTTTCCCTGAACATCCACACTTTCCTTCACCTGCCAGGTTCTTGAATAAAATAAAACAATAAATAAGTCCTTTCATATTATCATATCATGAAAACGAGTAGTAATAATAATTCCTTCTTACGTTACTTTATAGCCATTTCGAAAACATATACTTTTAAATGAAATGTGTTCTTCATATTAAAAAAGACCAGTCTGTGCGAAAGAAAATTTGAAGAATTGGTAATCAGCTGATTGTTTATTGACTCCTACGGGCTACGTAATTGCTTTTGCACAGCAACTTTGACGATTAATATATGCTAAAAGCAGACATTTTGTTTTAAATTGCTAGCATACTGCAGTACATATGACAAAGCTGCTGTGCCAAAGCAATAACGTAGCCCGTAAAGGGTCAATAAACATTCAGCTGAGTAAAGAACACAACTCATTTAAGTAAATGTAAAAGTACTTCAATGATTTGTTAAATCTGTGCAAAGATAAGACTAAACGCGAAACTTTGAACCAAGCCTGCCAACCTACCTACTGGAAAACAAAGTTTCAAGTCTTTAGCCCTTTTGCCATTTACAAATGTAACTTCTGTCAAAGTCAATAAAGTGAAATATAATCAACAGATCTTATCAGAGCATATATATGCTATAAAAAGCAATGACACTTTGCAAAGTTTTACGTACATTCTTCACTTAAATACTGAATTAATATTTTCGAACATTTGATCTGGATCGTTTAGATTTGTATCATGACAATACAATGTAAAATGGTATTCTGACTCTGTAAGACTTTGATTACACAATTTAAACTATATGTATTTTCTTTCTACGCTGTAATATCTACCCGCTATGTGACTTTAATCGTATACATGTACTAGTCGATTTTTTAGGTTCCTATACTATTTGTGACACCATTTAAACATTTTCAAAACAAAATCAAAATTTATTTTAAAATACCAATGGCATGTCGGCGAAATATTAGCACATTTCCGCCATTCTTGAACAAACTCATCTCTAACTGTTGTAATGAATTTAAAAAAAGTTTACACTAATATCTAAATACAGTCTTATATTTGAATTATTAAGATGATCTGTGGTTGAGTTGATTCGACTAGCAGAACAAACAGTGGTTGCATTGTTATCACAAATCATTCAAAACATGGTCTATAGGAGATCCATTTCTGTTTTATTACCATTGGCCCAAATATTAAAAACAAATATTACTAGAGATGTCCCTAATTAGTGACGATTGTCCCCAAAGAGGTGACTCGCAGTTTGCGTCCTTGAAAATCAAGGTGTGGAACCGGTACTTGCACATGACACTTCATTTCTGTGTGCTGAACATTTGTTCAAATTCATTTTAAAATCCTTGAATGAATAACAGAGTAACAATCGGGCCATGAACATGTGTATATATACGGGATTCTAAACTGTCTGATATCCAAGTGTGACAATGACCTTCAAGGTAAGGATGTTCATGTTACAACAATTGTGCCATGTCATTCTTAAATCCTTCAATACGTGACAGAGTTACCATGTATACAGGATTTTATAAACTTTAAACTCTAAGTTTGACCTTGAACCTTGAGGTAGGGTCGATGGTCTTGCACAAGACACGTCGTCTTTATGTGCTGAATATCTGTGCAAAGTCATTTTAAAATCCTTTAATGCATGACAAAGTTACAGTCAGGACACAAACGTGTGTAAATATACAGGAGCCCATACCTTTAAAATCTAAGTGTGACCTCGATCTTTGGGGTAGGTACGACGGTCTTGCACGCGACACGTCGTCTTGATGTGCTGGTCATTTGTGCAAAGATATTTTAAAAACCTTCAATGTATGACAAAGTAACAGCCCGGACACGAATAAACGTGAGGACGGACGCACGGATGGACAAACAGATAGACGGTGCGGTTTTAATATGCCCACCTTTGTTGAGCATAAAATATGATTAATCACGGAAGCACGTGACAGTTTTGTTTTATCACTAATGTTGACTTATTTATACTATCTGTCCGTTCAGCTTGATTACAGATTGCTTTAACAACATTTACCATGTTTTAATTTTTTCACATTGTTCTACGTAAATGGTAATGTAGTAGACTAGATTACATAATGCTTTTAAAAAGTTTTGATATATAACGATTAAAGTAACTTGAATAAAATCTTTAAAGAAAATCAGGAACTTCAAGAACAGCAGTGAAATTTTTAATCATCTATGTTTCTAGTTTCCTTTTTTTCTCTATAGTATATTCTGCAATTAATAATATGTTCTCTTTTATGTTTGGAAAATATAAGCTGAAAACCTTTGCAAAATTTGCCATATATAAACCAAAACATATATTAAATATTTGTTACCTTGAGTTCATATTGGAAGCTGGTGTTATAACTGTATCAGAACTCTTTCCAAAGTTTGGGCCTTTGTGCATAAGATATTTGTCTCCATTGTCTAACGTCAGGCGAACCCCAGCATGAGGAACAAAAGGGATATTTTTACCACCACCACTGCTAGTCATGGGCCTACAATAAAGAACTGCATTTGTAGGTTACTAGATGACGTTTGTTTTGTATGTCCTGCCAATGATATTAGAATGTCTAACACATTTGATGTGTCACAAAGATTTCCAGACAAACTGCTCAACGTTTTCATCCTGTAAACATACATACACTTTGGTACATCGAAAAAGTGTACTATACCTCTAACAGAATACAATTTAATGGTTGCCTCAGCTGCTGCAGCAATACAGGCCTAACGTCTAGCAGTGTTGACTTACATATTATCTTAGTCCGTATGTATACATAAAAGTGTAAAAGACAAACATTTTGAACAAATTACCATATCAACATCTTGCCTTGTAAAAGTGTTCCAATAACTTACTTAAGACTGGAACTAATCTTACTGTGATTGAGCCCATTGTCATCTAAGATTTAAAGGAAACCCGCAAGTAAGCCAACTATCTTCTGTTTTCTATTTAATGTCAAATAGCTTGTAAAAATTGAGAACCAGACAAATGTATAATGTTTTCAATAAGAATCCTGTAATGCAATGTATATTGGCAGTCAACTATAACTCTTACAGTGCCTTGATAAAGACGGCGTCGACCTACCAGTTGCCTAAGTTCAACTATTCAACAGTGCCAGTTGCACAAGACTTTAAATAGGAATTTCTAAGTACAAATCCGCAAACATTTTCACAAGGTTATCTGCTCTTGCTTACAGATAGGTGTCATGATTGTACATAACTATTCCAACTTTCAAAGTAATATCTCAAATGGTTAGGTCAACAAGTAGACAAGAATGAAATTTAATTGATTTTCTAAGTAGAAAAGGGCCATAATTTAAATAAAATCCTTGACAGAGTTACCTTCTGTTGCCTATATTTGGGGATCATGATGGTAAACAAGTATTCCAACTTTCAAAGTAATATCTCAAACAGTTAAGTCAAAAGGTGGACTGGTATGAAAAACTTTACCGAGATTCTAAGTCGATAGAGGGCCTTGATTTAAAATAAAAATCCTTGGCAGAGTTACCTTCTCTTGGCTAGAGATTGGGGTAATTATGCAAACAAGTATTCCACAGCAATATCTCAAAGGGTTAAAGGTCCATTACTAACACCAAATCGAATTTTCTTTTAAATCTGGAATTGTAACAGGGAAATACATTTTGAAACTGGCTTCTAAAACTTTACAATAGCGTGGAGTATTTCCCTGTTTGAAATACTGCTGCAGAAAAACGAGCGACTGTTTGTGTAGTTCCTTAGATTGACCTGGGTGGTCTTTCTGCCCGACTTTCGCTTTATTGAATGTTGTGAACAGTCAGAGATATACTTTGCACATCATTGGAAGTAAAGTTCTTCAATTATAATTCAAAATAGGCATGATTATTTATGTACAACCTATTTACAGCCTCCCTCTGGGAGATTTCTTGAAAATTTGAAAACTGGAAAACCTACTTTCGTTTTTGAAAAGGCAAAATATAATTTATTAATTCTTTTGTAAAACTCAAATTTTCAACACA
>JAUMHA010263590.1:0-10499 GCA_032359765.1 Saxidomus gigantea | reverse complement strand
ACCCAATACTATTGGTTCCTGCTCAGTTTCTATGAAATTTCCAAATATGTGTACTAAAGCGTAGATTTTAGAGAAGGGACGAATTCCAAACCGATTGCAAAACAAGTTCTTTTAACTTAAGTTAATCGCTCTCGAAACTTAATCCAAATGAAATCAATATCGAAAAGAGAGGAGCAATGTGGAACTACGTGTATTATCTAAAACACTACTGTCATGACTCTGACGGGAATCGAACCCTGAACCCTCTCAGATCTTTATAAGAATGATTAGCCACCGATATATACTGAATCAAGATATCAGCTAAACAAAATGGCCGAAGTAAAATAACTCAGAAGGAAGCAGATGTGTAAACAATTTCTTGACGAGAACAGAAATTATCTTTTGTTGTTCATTCAAGTTTCGAATGGTCTAATTAGTACTGGGTCCGGATTTCTTTAAGTCTCGAGAGTCAAACTCACGCAACAGACTTTGTTTATATAAAAATATCACTTTACACGAAACAAATAAATACACTACAGATAATAGTGTTTACGAATGGCAATATAAGTGCTTAAAGTGATGTTTAAGCCCCCGAAATTCTGATGTAGGTACAAGATATTAAAACCAACTTTCAGTGTAAAAGAACTATGACTCTTGCATGAGTTCGTCTTACTTATCTGACTTTTTCAATGTTTTGTTCGGAGCACAACTTAGAAAATATTCGGAAGACTAATTCAAATCTTGAAATGTATATACATATTTAGATGCTGACAAAAACATTTGCATATTTATCCTCGACTGAACACATCACCGCGCACCTACTTCGGATGAAGATGCAAAAACAGAGAAAAAGCAGTTTAGACAGGTTAGATAAAATGACAGTTCTAACTCATGTTTTTCGCTTTTTTGGTAAAATGAGACAGTTGTTCTAACTCAATTTTGAGCACGATAGTTAACAGTTGCTGTCATTACTAATTGCTTTTTAAATTCAAGATAAACTACAAATGTAGGGCAAACAGGCATGTACTATTCTTCATAATCACTTTGTGACATGCTTTTTTTAAAAACATTATACAGTAAACTCCGTTTAAAACAAACTCTTTCGGACCATTTAAAGTTGTTCCTTATATCCGGATTACTTTTTTAATAAAATAAAGAAAGAAAAAATCTCGGGTAGAGATCATTTGTTCCTTATATCTGGATTTTCGCTATATTCGGAGTCGTTATAATAGTATATGGACTTTTATGTACTATGAATTGTATTCTGTTTTAACGTAAAGTGTTGTTTTGGGGTGTTGACAATACTTACGCGTTCTCTGTGCTCAAACAGTACGCCGTAGAAATGAAATACAAACAAACCGTTACATTTTGCATCAATTTAATTTCCTAATTTACATTGCAAACAAACCTTTATCCCACTTTCAATGTGTTATTGTATTGTTCGTTAACACGTATACTTAGTTTTCATATTTGCATGTGATTCCCTTCTACCATAAGTAATATATACGGGGAAACATTAGAAGCAGAATACATACAATACTTAATCATTGAACAAGTTCTGTAAATACTACAATTTTGAAAATGTCTACGTTTACTTTCGAGACATAGTCGGAATCTCTGCCTTTCGATGACGCATAATTTAAATCAATTTATAATCAAAAGTAATGCCGCAGAAATATAAACATACCTTATTTAAACAGTTCTGTGTTTTTCATGTATTTGTCGCTTTTATATTTGATATTTTAAATGTTTTTTTCTTCATCAATTAAAGCATCGTATCGTGCGTTATTATCTGCTTTAAATCACACTGTATCGGCAAAACGCACTGGCTCCAATTTAACGATACTACTCCGATTAACGTTACGACAAGGCTCCGACGAAAAATGGCTGATTTAGGAAACAAAACCCAAGTCAGTATAGATTCGTGTATTTTACATGGTTAATCGCAACTTCTGAAGAAACGAATACTCTGACGGAATGTGCATGACCGTTGCTAGTCGTCTGTTTCAGACATCGATGCGTGTGAAAGTAATGCAAGTTGAAGGCATAGGATTCAACGGTAAAAAGAGCAAAACAGACCCAAAATACATCGATTTTGCTCAAAATTATCGAAGTTAAGGTGTTTAACATAAAAAATATGCATAGGCATGAAATCTTTGGTCAAATGTCGTAAGCGTATACTAACATTTTCTCGATTTGGTATTTCTATAGGCAAAACTTATCCGTTTAAAAATGCAACGATTCAGACTCCAATTGACGATACAACGAAAATGCTCCGATTTGTGCTATGCGCTATGACAGAATGTCTTTGTACTTTTCTCTTCTAGATATGAGTTACATCATGTTGTTTTGGGTTTTTTTCAGGTGATATATGTTTATATGCGTATTTAAGTATTCAAGGGTTTAATATTGTACTTCTTCTATCTGTACTGACTTTTGTGTCATGTAATGGTAAACAGTTCATTGAAATGCGATACTATAAGAAAATATAAAGTCGTGTTTAATGTATTGTGACAAAAATAAAATTAAAACTATGAATAAAGCAAAATTAAGATCGGCTTTCTGTGTTCCGTTTAGTGAACATTTTGCCGAAAATGTCTCTTTTGGTTACAAAATTAATACTTACTTTGTAATAAATATCCTTGAGAAAAAGACTCTCTAAAATGGAATGACTGACACAATTTGCACAGTTCACATTTTCTTTCACAAATGTCATAAATAAGTTTCTATTGCGTCCCAATGCCACAAAAACACAATGAATATGTTATGTACAGGAAATGATCCAATTTTAAAATTAAAGTGATATAACCGTTCAAAGTGACCATCATAATTTAAAATAAAACATTAATAAAGGATTTATACTCTTAGAATAATAAAACTTCGCCATAGTTATAACCCAAAAATAACGATCTTTATAATAATTTCATTCACTCTGATTATCGAGGAAATCTGTATAAATCTTTTTTGACTATCCTAGTCAAAAATAAAAATTCTACCTTTTCTGTTATGTATATCTTAGTTCGTATTTGTCAATAATAGAAATGACGTGGTAAAACTTATTTTATATGTATCTAAAGCATCCACTGTGTTTTCGGCATCATTCTAATCTATATCCAATATGGTCATTTTGAGGGGTAAAATAACTTTAATTGTACACCAAACAATGGCCTTGACAGCTGTTTTGGGACATTGATATTGAGGATAATTAGGAAATCTCTGTAAAGAATGAACTAGTTGACATACGACCAACAGTTTTGACTTGAAACTGATATAGATGACACCAAGTGCGTCTCAAACACTCTGCATATTTTTTTTCAAGTTCGAGTCATAAGGGTTTCGAGAAGATGTCAACAATAACATGCAATTTGCCAATTTCAACAAAAACTTACAACGTTATTTGATTTTAAAAATAAAGAGGTTTTAGTCCGTTTACATCATTTGACCATAATATGGCGCTAGTGTTGCTGTATTTCACATCAAAAGCTCCCCACCAAGCGTCGCTTCCATATAGTTAAGTAGCAGCTGTAATGATATTCATTTTCTCAAAAAAACATTATCTATCTAAAAACTGTGAGTTTCACTTCTTCAGGTATTATAACTTTAAATACACCAACAAAATTTGTCAAATCGGATAGGTTATTGTGTCTTGTGTTTAATATACCGTAGGAACACAACTATAAAAAGCATTATTAGTTTTATGAGCAGGAGGAAAGAATCCGTTCATAACCTTTGGAATTGTGTATACTTTACGCCGAAATGGTGATAAAATATATGATTTAACAGTCACTAAATTGGTTGTAATAGCCTTTAATATCATAGACATTTACCGGTTAATTTAGTGTTCACAAGTTATTGTAACAGAGGAAGTTCACTTATAATTTGTGCTTTTTTATGAAAATGTAGTGTGTTTAAAAGATTATAATATGATATTTGCATTCACAAGCAAAGGCATTATATGCAGGGTTTGACTTGTACGATACATGCTGTTTGAGACTTGATAGTGTTTGCGCGCGTGCGTGCATGCATGCGTGTATGTGTGGTGGGAACACAAAATATACGGTCTTTTACAATATATACAATCTAGTATGTAGTGCGTGAAATAATTCATCACTATTTTGCCGACACTTATATAAAATTCTTTGTAAGCGTTGTTCTTGACAGTATCAAAACAATTAAACTTTAACCCACTTCAGCATCAAAACGGTAGAGCCTGGAAAATAAAATGTATGTATGCCATTTCCTATTCGCCACTATTTAATCGCAGAAAATCATTGCAGCTCTAAATACCATCTAGATATATGAAACGCGAAATGCAGATTCTGTTTTATTTTTACCTATACGACTTTATACATTCATAAAGGATTCTCTTCATGCAAAAAAACCACTGGTTAAAAACATACAGTTCGCGTATAATTTACGATTACCACTGCTGAAGGTCTATTTTGTGAAGCTTTACTGACATAACAATATAGTCGTTGTTGGTATTTCATGTATTCCTCGAACATAAGCTTAACACACTTGTTAGGAAAGAGCTCTCTGTTCAGTCTTGATTCTTTTGACTTCTGGAGGACAGCCGCAATGGCACTGTAGTAGCGCGTTCGCCTCGGGATCGGGGGTAACTGGTTCGATCCCTACCAAAACTGTGTTGGTAGTATCCATAAGTAAGACATGAATAAAACTTAAGCCAGAGCTTAAAATGGAATAGGCAAATTATGCAAAACGTGCTATTTAATGTTTACATATCACATACTGATCAGAGAATATCAAACCATTGTTCAAAGCCATTATAATGATTAATACAAACCCTGTGCTTTAGAATCCAGTTGATGAGATATCGATTCATTTGATATAATTTAAAGAGAAACTATTTCAAATAAAAGAGGTGTTTCATATCTCTCCTATCAAACATTAATTGTTACATGTATCTATTAAAGCAACAAGTGACTGCAATTAAAACATTATCTTGGGAGTCAAGTGATTAACTCTCAAAGCTTTTTTGTTTTTCTGTTGCATTGAGCAATTATGAAATAAGCGAAAAACACTATCAGATAATCATAATGAGAGTGAAACACATTTACGCAAAGTTTGTTAATAAAAATAGTGCAATAACCTAAAACCTTTTCGTATTATTCTTGCATAGCGATTCAGAACATAAGACTTGAGAAATTCCTATTTCAACGGAAAATACAGGCATAATAGTTATTATACACGATGTTTGCAAAATCCTGACCTGGATCTGGAGGGAAAGATTGTTATACAAATACTCTGATCATCATATCCGTTTAAATTTAATTAAATTGTATTCCGTATTCAAACTGAATAAAATTCAGCACAAACTCTAATTCATGAAATTTTGCAGCTGAAATGTGGACCATGAGTAGCGACATCGGGGGCAAACACTCTCCTTTATTTTAATATCAAATACAACCGAATTAACCTCTTATTACTTTTCATGTTCACAGCGTTTTTGTTTTGTTCATAATGTCAGCAGGAGGTGTTTATTAAACACATATTCTTTCCCACGCAAAACACCGTTCAATTATCTGTATAAACTGTATTATTTAATTATTGCTATGCTAATGTTCACTGCAATTCTTCCAAAATATTAATTGATTCATATCAATAATGTTTAAGTGGTGATTTTTTTCTATACATTTCGAGTTATGATTAAAGTTAGTAATTAAATTAAATAACGAAGCTAAAGCTACGGTTCTTGTGTAGTGCACTCTCTATCTTCCTCTATCAACAAATTAAAAAGTTTTAATTTATTCACTTCTATTCTGTTGCAGTGATGCTGCACACAAAAGTGAGATGACAGGGCGGACTATGCATTTACTAAATGTCCCGCCGCTTTTCCACAGTGGCAAAATAAGTAAGCAATTTCAAAATCATAAATCAAACATGAAAAAAAAATTACTTATCAACATTCAACATTACTCTATCCAACTAATATCAATAGAGTATCTTATACAATGCAAAGAGATCAAATGAAAACGAGACAATGACATCGTCATTTATTACAATAAAACAGTGATAGTTTTATATGATCCCTAACATTGGGCTTGTTGAAGTACCACAAAATTGTGGTCATGATTTATCAAACTGTAACAGAGAAATATTCATAAATATCTGCAAAATAATTTGCAAAAGATTATCACAAGTAAATCAACTCAGTTATCATGCTGATTCGTGCCCGAAAGAGAGTCTGAATGTGTGTGCATTGAATATAGATGTCCAGTAAGAACGCCTGGTGTTTTTCAGTGCACCGATTCTTATAATATTCCTTCTAAGACAGAGATTAATTGTTTTAGCTTTGTATTGTCGTCTGACATCATCAACTCACGTATCAATCGTCATTTTTCTTGCGGCTCTCTACTTTGTTCTTGTCAATAACATAGGCTTACTAGGTATGGTCCTTTTCTTAAGATATTGTTTTTATACATCTTAAAGATCTCTACATACATGTAATTGCATACTTAAACTGCATGAGGCAAACTTATTCAAAAAACGACATGCTCATTATTTTGGATATGACACTTCTATCATGGTCCGCTGTCAATAGGTGATCTCCATGTCCTTCTTTCGGGAGAAATTAAAGTAACAATAGTATTGGTTTTATGGCTTTACCGTATGTGTACTCAGCTTACAATGAAACTGACACCTTCATGATACTAAACAGATACTCGTTGATGATAAATTGTACTGCTACTGTGTTTTTGCCACCAACATACCATCTTTAAAATTATGTCGTTAAAGTTTTTGTTTATATACTTGATGGTGTTGATTACACAGAAACAGAAATAATCAGTATTTTTGCACATGCAGCAGCGAGTATGAGCTTTTACAAGTGTTCCAAGTAACAGATCACTAGATTTGATAAAAAAAGTAACAAAAGATACATATCAAAGTTTGAATATGATATATATTGTAATATATTTATTCACATACGTTAACACATTTTACAACACATATCATTTCTATGTTTCAACAATTTAAATTCATTTACGTTAAGTACATTCAGACAAATTCTGTTAAAAAACATCGACTGTTTCTTATTTGTTATTATTTTCAATAAACTGAATCTACAATTCATTTCCCGTTTACTCAAGAACATTGACATTCTGTCAGTTGGTGATGGTGACCTATTTAAGAGCACATTCTTGCAATCACATCATCTTGTAATCAACGTGCCTATAATTATGTTACAACCATTTGAATAAATGATTATATTTGTCTAGATCCTAGTCCAAATCTAGTCCGATTTACAAAGTTGTTTTAGAGTAACTTTCCTTTAGATATATATAAAGCTTTATGTTTGTAATTAAACTTTAGTTTGCCTAAATTCACCTGTGTTTTGAGCTTATTGTCTTACTTGGGGATTGATACATGGTATGTAAACATGGTGGATGAAAATATTAGGAACAATGTCATCATCACCAAAAATACCTTATCAAACATATTACTAATATCTTTCCAAGAAACGGGTTTGTTCTCTGATTCATTATAATCAAACCTCTTAATGTCTTCTTCGTCCTCAGCGTCGAGCTTCTCTCGAGCTTTATCTGTTTTGTGAACTTGGGTTTTTGACAGACAACAACATATTTTATTGTAAAATGCTAGACATTTTTTCAAATATTTACTAGGTTCTGATTCGCCATCGACTTTGAAATACATCCTCAGACTTATTATGTTTAAAAGACATATAAATGTACTTTGAACTAGCACAAAAAGCAGTAGATAGCAAATGGATGCCATTGTTTCGGCGCTGGGTGGTAAATTTTCACTGATTAACGTTATGAAAACCCCGATAGATAGAAGCAGAGTTATGGAGAAAGATACTCTTTCGCCTGACTCGATTGGTACGATGAAAACTATTAAATTAAGTACACTTAATGTAAAAATCGGTAATAAGATATTTACAATAAAGAATTCAGCCCGACGCTTCATCACAATTTCAAAGGCAAGAAAAGACTTCATCTGATCGTTGCAGGTATAAGTTCGTGTACTCAGCAATACCCACTGTCCATTTGATTCAAACTGTTCCAATTCAGTGTTTCCTGGTGTAGTCACCAGCTGTATTTCATTTTGTTGGTATGCCCAGACCACAAATTTAATCGTACAGTTCTGTTCATCCCAGGGAAACGCCCTCAAATCTACAGAGCAGCTGAACTGAAAAACGTCACCTGTAGATACGTAACAAAAGAAATCAATTGTTAGAGATCCGCATGTTTGCATATGAATGTAACCGAACCACTTACATACAGTTCCCCAATCTATATTTCTAGGCCCTGTGTCATATTTTCTTGAGATTAAAGTACTGCAAAGCGGTTTAAATCACAGTTATCCATTTTTCGTGAAACTGATAGTCAGCTTATTTCTTTATCATTTGTTCTTATGTGATTGTTCTTTGCTTTGTGATCTTATTTTTGTAATGTTTATATGTTGTACTGTACCTGTTGCACTTTGCTATAGTATTTCAACTGTTTTGTCAGCGTTATAGTTGTACTATGTGCCTTGTCTGTTGCCTTTTCTCCTATTTATTTATCTATCTTTTTATAGCTGCTGTATTGCATGTTGTTTGAGAGCTAAAGCAGTCTGAGTGAAACTTCAAATTATCGTTTTGCTATAAATATCATACGAATTTATGTTGTAGTAGGTCGATAAACAGGTTATGGAATTGTGGGTCTGTAGTGCAAATCGCACATGATGCAGTGAAGTTTACATTTTTTATTATATTTTGAGAGTATTGTATACAGACTATTCGTGCAAACATTTGAAATAATCACTATTTTTAAATATATTTAAAACAGCACAGTGTCTGTCCGCTGCCACATGTATTTAGGTGCTAAAATTAAAATTAATTCTTCAATAGATAACGAAGTTTTCGAAAATACGAAATATCAGTTGTTTTATTTCTTTTGAAATGCTATTAGCCATATCAGTTTTGTTTTCGTAATTACTTAAAGCTAAACTGTGCAGATTTAATGTAACATTCAATTTGCATTTTTGAAATACCGAATATTATTATGTGTTAAATGCAAATTATCATTTTCGAGAAATGAAATATACATATTTCGGATGGAAATAAACTTTTAAGGTGTTTATTGTAAATGTTTTGGCACCGTTGGAAAATGATTTGATAACGTTTGAAAAGGCACATGAATCACAGTGTTTAGGGATACATGTACAGGCAGTTTGAAGTTTTTGTGAACCCCCAATAAACCTTAAATAACTTTTCAAGTAATGCGGTAATTTAATAACAATTTTGTAAAACCTTCTTAAACAACTTTACCAACTCTCACAGCAAAATGCAAAATTTCCGTCAGTAAAAGAGTACACTTTGAACATACATTTAGTGCAAATTTCAAGTTTTGAAGGCAGCTAAATACATATGGCTTAGTGTAGTGACCAGAACAGCTAAATTCAGCAAATGATTTAAATATAACTGTAAATTCTTTAGCATATCACTGACTATTTTCAGTTTGATATGAGGCCTAGATATGAATATTAATTATAATAAATTATACACGTAAATTAAATGTTATACTTTGTTTTCTCATTTGATTTTACCGTTTATCATTTTAACTAAAATACATTTTTAAGACTACAGAGATTTTGTAAAATATCAGTTTCTTGCTAACTATGTTGGAGCTATAAAACCATGCATATATCCAAGGTGTTCACTGATTGCCTCTATGTCTTCAACCTAATCATGGGTTAGACAATTAAGTTCATAGACCCGCATGACCAAATTCAAATATATATACATTCTTATTATGATACAATGAAGTGTTCTGTGAAATAAGACGTGATATATAAGATATTAAATATACTTTTTATATTTTTTCAAGATGGGCATCAAGTATTATCCTGTGCAGTTAAATCGAGAATAGGTCAACCTTTAGAGTGTCTAAGCAGTGTTTTTACAAGCACAATTGGCATACATCTAGATCAATGCTCGTGATGGATTGATTTACTCCCATGTTTTTTTCTTGCTTGAAATGCATAAACGTCAAATGGAAAAACATTTAACAATCAATAAAAACTGTGCATAATTTTATTTAATTTGCATTAATATTTAAAGATATATCGAACGTTGGTGAAGATTCACATGAAGCTCTTATTACCTATACATTCCTCAACCATTTAAACATCATTAAAATCGCTAATGTATATTTAACAACTTTATAAACGTAACCAGGTGTATGCCGTGTATGTTCTCGTAGTTGCAAGTGTATTTTGTAGTTCTTTTGCTTTATTTAACAAGTTAATAACCAAATTTTAAGCTTAATCTTATTGGTTAATGTCACCAATTTTGAAAAAAAGATATGACTTATCACATGAGTTGCGTTTTCAAAGTTATTAAACATATTACCAACAATCCACGTGGCTAAACCAGTATAATAGTGCTGCGTTACAAGCCTTTTTATGTCATCACCAAGGAAACGAACTGTCGATGATGGATTTGCAACCACGATTTCCGGTATCCAGACTTTATCAGCAGCAACGTACACCTTCAG
>JAUMHA010263479.1:0-15122 GCA_032359765.1 Saxidomus gigantea | reverse complement strand
GGTAGCAGGAAAAGTTTGTTGTATTGGGTCAAAAGTTATTATTTCCTCTACCCTTTTCACACACACCTATTTCAGCTAGAATTTTACTTTAAAAAAATGTGCATAATGTCACTTTAATTATATGTTAGAGTACAACAATGTGAAATGATGTATACTAGCGCCGTTTCTGCGACACATACCAATGGTACTCTCATCGATATTCCTTTTATCCTTCATCTTGAATTGTCTGTCATTTAATTCCCTGAAAACAAGTAAAAGGAATATTGCATGTGACAAGTTCTTGCACCGGTACAAACAACACTACATGTGAAAATGTACTCGCTACATCCATGTCACTATCAACCTGTCTACATTACATTTTGCTATGATTATCCAGAACTGGAATCTGGTATCTTGTAAACACACACCAGCAAGAAATCATTGAACAGTGTGTAGTATTCTTAGGATGACGATAGCAAATGTTTTCACTTAACTTTACTACGAGATGTGTAAAAAAAAATAAATGATTTTGGGACCAGTTTTGGAAGGGTGTGTATGTGCACTTTAGATCCAAACAGAACACCATAGTATATACCTTAACATAATGAATGCATTATATTGACATATAATACCATCTTGCTGATTATCTTGCCGATAACAAAGCATAGTAGTGTTTCACTATCAACGCGTGTCTGTTATAGTTCGGTTGATATTATTGTATAATTGACTATTAAGATGAAATATTTCTCGAGCATTTTACTGCTCGCGTATGCAATAACATTTTCTTCAGCGAATATTGCTAATCGACTCAAGGAATTAGAACCACTTGTGCAAATTCAACATGCAGAAAATGAAAACTTAAAAACTCGCGTCACAGAGCTTGAAGATGAAGTTGCGGATCTTATTGGGTTGGATTCGGACATGGACACCGAACAGCAAGAAGAAACTTACAGACAATGGCAACTTCCAGACGCTGCCAATATACTCGCAAAACACGATTTTAAGCGTGAGTTTGTGTTTCCCACAGTTTTGTTTAAAAGACTTATTCACAAATTAGTTATTACGAGTGTTGGTTAAGTAAATTTTCCTCACTGGAAAAGTGAGTTGTGTTTTTCTTATTATTTGTAGTTATCATTATCACTGTTATACTGCTGGACAAAATTAGTAATAAGTATAAACCAACCTCGCTCACAATCAAAATCGCTAAGGAAAATCATCAGTTCATCTTCTCCAGTCATAAATTGATATTGTAATGTTTTTGTTACTTAAGACAGTGTAAGAAGTACACTCAATGTTAACTTATTTTAGGTGCTTCCGGTAGCACGGTGGCTTTTCATGCGTACCTTAGCAAAAACGTGTGCCACTATGAACGCGAACCTATCATCTTCGACGCAGAAGCTCTGGATGAGGGCGGGTCGAGCGATTATGGTGTTTACGATCAAAGAGATGGTATTTTCGAGCCACCGACCTCGGGTGTGTACGTCTTTACATGGACAATCTCTGCATCGCCTCAAAATAAAGTTTCAACAATGCTAATAGTCGGTGGCCAAGTGGCCGGTGTGATGACGACCGATTCTGACATTGGCACTGGTTCCGGTACACACCCAGCAACCGCAGTGGTCGTAGCACAAGCTACCGCTGGCACGCACTGTTACATTCGTGTCAGAATCCACGATACTAGCTGCACCACGGTGCTAAGTGATACCAACCAAGTTCGCACTACATTTTCGGCGTGGAAACTATTTTCTCAGTAAAATGTATTTCATATTGGAAATAAAACTATGCAAACTTTCAATAGTTATATCGTTGATGTTATACCAAATGTCCACAAAGTATCTCATTCTAAAACAGCATAGTTATGTGAAACACATCTCTGAACACAAATAATTTGGTATGAATGAAAAGCATGTTATAAGGGGTATGCAAAGATGGCCGCCAAATGATTTCAAACATGTATATACATTTTTGATTTCGAACCTGCATCGATTCGCTGATCTTAATAAAATGGAAAGATATACATATCATGTAACACTCACATAATTATGTTTATATTTAGAGCCTAAATCGTTGCTCAGATAGCATAGTGCTAGTTGTATCAAAGAAACTGATTTAAAGGCGAAGTTATACTTCCCTCTGTATTAAGTCTAGTTAGAAACTTATATATTCTTACATCATAACGTGTCCAAAAAGAAATTACGTTATGTTAATTTCGTATAACAATTTCTCTGGCATGATAATTCCTGCAATAAAAAAGGCCCACTCTTCCTTAACAATATGAAAACACGATTTTAGTCATCACGGTAATAGATGTTCTTAATGCTCTCATTACATGTAACGATATATCTGAACCATAGCCTTTTGTGTGCACATAATGTTCGTTAATCTATCGCAGGTAACCGGGGCGGTATAGTTAATCTATAGCAACCTGTGCAGACTGAACATGATCTGCACTGGACGTAGTGACAGGCTCATTTGTCTCTATCAGAATAAGGGTTAGGCAATGAATCCAGCCGAAAAAACATTGGTTTCCACAAAGTGCTTATCAATATTTCGAACTACATGTAACGTAATAAGCTATCTAGGCAAAATATGCCGCAGCTCCACCCTTCATTTGGCACGCAAAATTAAAACCATGTACAAATTAAAAGGGTGGCACCTCCTACGAAAATATTTTCATTTAGCAATACTTTCAAATTCGGTAGCATTATAGCAGAAATGCTGGGATCGATCGTAGACGGACTTTTAGGCTCATACCTTATAGACCAAGTAAAGTAAAGTAAGTGAAAAAATGTTAGTGTGAAAATGTCCTATACATGACTTGACTTGTTGAAGATATTTATGCTAAATCGAACATAGCTTCGGTGTCTTAAATATTTTGATTACAACTATATAAAGGGGAATAAACAGTTTGACTTATCAGTCTTTAAGAAACATTTCTCGGCGTTAATATATATCATTTGGTTTTTTTAATCGAGCTGATTTGTCTGACAAAGTAATATTAGTTGTAGCGTATTCACAGTAAAGAGAGAGAGGGAGAGAGAGATTTACCATTCAGGAGGTCTTTTCTAATAAAAGAAAAGTTAAAACTTTAGTGCAAGAAAGCAGTTCAAATATTGTTAAGTTTCTTTATATTTTTAACATACAGATCCGCCAGCTATCTGGCCACTTTAATAGACATCTCTACTAGCGTGTGGATCTGGATCCTACGACAGTAAACTTGGAGGATAACTGAAACTTGGAACCGGTATTTTAAGTAACACAAACAGGTGGTAAAAATCTTTTTGATTAAAATATGTAAGTCTCTATGAGCAGGTAACCTGCACACGCTTTGAGAGCAATTAAAAACAATTAAAAGCCTACACACCAATTTTTTTTACTTCGAATATCATTGCACTAACAAACAATTACATAGAGGAAAGCAACGAAAACCGTTTAAAATATCAATTTCAGTTGGGAACGACTTAATGATAATAAGTTTTACAAATAATGTAGTTTTGGTATGCTATCCTAAAATCTGAACCCATCTTGAAAAAAACAATGAAGTATCAAGTTTATTAGCCCATGATTTACAAAGATAAAAACTTTTCAAATTTGAACGGATGAGATAGAAATGGCAAACAAGAACTACATAGCATGATTTGTACAGTGAACCCAGCTAACACTAGATAGGGAGCAAATGGAGTATACTGACAAAAGCAAACGGACAGTCAGACGAACACTTAAGCAACGCGTATTTCTACTCAGCACACGTAGTTGACTGGCATCGACTGTCCATATAAGAAGAAAGAAGCTTCAAAGGAGAAACAATTATGAAGAAAGCCAAGCCTTGTAGAAAAAAGACAAGTACGGGACAGAAGCCAATATTAATAAAAAAGATATGTCATACATCTTACAGGAAACAAACATATTCCAAAAGTTCTAAAACAAAAGCAATATGAATTCCAGCATACAAAGCTGAACTCTTTATAATTTGAGTTATTATCAAAGTTTTCACTTCATCAAGAGAGCAAACGTTGAGAGCGTCTGAAACATTTCCATGTGGCATGAACGCGTATAAATGGTGCGTTGGTTTTATTTTACAGAAACTGATCATGTTTGCTGTTTGAAACAATGAATTGTAAGCCCATTTCTTAATTATTTTACTGTTCAAAGGATCAAGTGTGTAATTGCTGGTAACTATGAAGCTTAGTTGGGACTTGATTATCAGTGCAAAATTAATTGACGTGAACTCTTCGTGCACATTTACAGAGTAAAATAATAATTGAAAAAAAATGCACAAGTCACTTATGACGCATGCACGTAAAATTAACTTTAAACTTGTTAATTAAATGTTAGAGTACAACAATGTGAAATGAAGTATACTAGCGCCGTTTCTGCGACACATGCCAATGGTACTCTCATCAATATTCCTTTTATCCTTCATCTTGCATTGTTTGTCATTAATTCCCTAAAAACAAGTAAAAGGAATATTGCATGTGACAAGTTCTTGCACCGGTACAATCAACACTGCATGCTACATCCATGTCACTATCAACCTGTCTACATCACATTCTGCTATGATTATCCAGAACTGGAATCTGGTGTCTTTGTATACAAACACACACCAACAAGAAATCATTGAACAGTGTGTAGTATTCTTAGGATGACGATAGCATTTTTTTTTCATTTCACTTAACTTTACCACGAAGATTGGTAAAACAAATTGGGACCAGTTTTGGAAGGATGTGTATGTGCACTTTGGATCCAAATCGAACACCATAGAATGCATTATGTTGACACATAATACTATCTTGCCGATAACAAAGCATAATAAGGTTTCACTGTCAACGCGTGTCTGTTATAGTTCGGTTGATATTATTGTACAATTGACTATGCAGATGAAATATTTCTCGCGCAGTTTACTGCTCGCGTATGCAATAACATTTTCTTCAGCGAATATTGCTAATCGACTCAAGGAATTAGAACCACTTGTGCAAATTCAACATGCAGAAAATGAAAACTTAAAAACTCTCGTCACAGAGCTTGAAGATGAAGTTGCAGATCTAATGGGGTTTGATTTGGACAAGGACACCGAACAGCAAGAAGAAACTTACAGACAAGGGCAACTTCCAGACGCTGCCGATATACTCGAAAAACACGTTTTTAAGCGTGAGTTTGTGTTTCTCTTAGTTTTGTTTAAAAGACTTATTCACAAATTAGTTATTACGAGTGTTGGTTAAGTAAATCTTCCTCACTGGAAAAGTGAGTTGTGTTTTTCTTATTATTTGTAGTTATCATTATCACTGTTATACTGCTGGACAAAATTAGTAATAAGTATAAACTAACCTCACTCACAATCAAAATCGCTAAGCAAATCTTAAGTTCATCTTCTCCAGTCATAATTGATTAATATAGATATTGTTTTCTTTCTACAGTGTAAGAAGTACAATCAATGTTAATTTATTTTAGGTGCTTCCGGTAACACGGTGGCTTTTCATGCGTTCCTTAGCAAAGACGTGTGCCACCATGAACGCGAAACTATCATCTTCGATGCAGAAGCTCTGGACGAGGGCGGGTCGAGAGATTATGGTGTTTACGATCGAAGAGATGGTATTTTCGAGCCACCGACCTCGGGTGTGTACGTCTTTACATGGACAATCTCTGCAATGCATCAAAAGAAATTTGTAACTGAGCTTATAGTCGGTGGCCAAGTGGCCGGTGTGATGACGACCGATTCTGACATTGGCACTGGTTCCGGTACACACCCAGCAACCGCAGTGGTCGTAGCACAAGCTACCGCTGGCACGCACTGTTACATTCGTGTCAGAATCCATGTTACTGGCTGCATCACTGTGCTGAGTGATAGCAACGAAGTTCGCACGACATTTTCGGCGTGGAAACTATTTTCTCAATAAAATGTACTTCATTATTTAAATAAAATTATACAAATTTTAACAGTTATATCGTTGATGTTATACCAAATGTCCACAACATATTTAATTTGTATAAAAGAATAGTTATGTGAAACACATCTCTGAACACCAATAATTTGGTATGAACGAAAATTATCTCTTATGGGGTGAACATAGATGGCTGCCAAATGATTTCAAACATGTATATATGACTTCGGTAGAAATTCTTCGATTTCCAAGCTTGATCTCAAAACTGCATCGATACGTTTATCTAAATAGAATGGAAAGGTATACTTAGCGTGTAACAATCACATATGTTCAACTTTAGAACCTAAACCATTACGCAAATAACCTTGTGCTAGTTACACCAAAGTAACTGATTTTAAGTCTAGTTGGAATATTATATATTCTTACATCATAACGTGTACTCTAGGAGGCGAGTAAAAAGAAAGCATGTTATTTTAATTTCGTATTACAATTTCTCTAACATGATAATTCCTGCAATAAAAAGTACCATTCTTCTATAACAATATGAAAACACGATTTCCAAACATCTTGGTAATAGATGTTCTTAATTGTCTCATCACATCCAAGATGTATACTAACCACAGCCTTATATGTGCACATAATGTTCGTTAATCTATCTCAAGTGACCGGGACGGTATAGTTATTCTATAGCAATGTGTGCAGACTGAACATGATCTGCACTGGACGCAGGGGCAGGCTCATTTGTCTCTATCAAAGTTACTTCAGTCAAAAAACATTGATTTCCACAAAGTGCTTTTCAATATGAGAAGTACATGTATCAGTACAAATAACGTTACATCCAGTCCATGCAGATATAAGGCTTTATCAGTAATTAAAAATAGAAATACAACAGGTGGTGAACTCATTTACACGTACATCTTTAACTTTTCCTCTGTTTGAAATAGATATGCATTACTTCTCGCACGTTTTCATTGCATATGGTATACTTCTTAATTCCGCCTAACTTTTAGAATTAAATTACTTAGTAAGAGCGAAAGCTCAATGAAGAAAATATTAGTATAACAAAAAGGATCTTTTACACATGGGCGACTTCTATTTAACCTTTTCAATGGAAAAAGCTATCTAGGCAGAATTTGCCACAACTCTACCCTTCTTTTGGCACGCAAAATTAAAATCGTGTGGAAATTAAGAGGGTTGTACCTCCTTCCAAAAAATCTCCATTTAGACAAAAAATTAAAATTTAACAGCATTTTTGCAGAAATGCTGGGGTCAACCGTAGACGGCCATTGAGGACTTCTAGGCTCAGACCTTATAAACCCAGTAAAGTAAAGTAAGTGAAGAAAACTTTAGTTGTCCGATATATGACTTGACTTGCTGAAGATTATTATACTAAATCGAACATATCTATGTTTTGATTACAACTGTATAGAGGGGAATAAGCAGTTTGGCTTACCAGTCTTTAAGAAACATTTCTTAAAGTTAATGTATATCATTTTGTATCTTTATTCGAGCTGATTATATCTGGCAAAGTAATAGGACTTTTAGAGTCAACTGCTACCGATTACAAGTCTTCACACTAAAGAGAGAGCATTTATCATTCAGGATATATTTTCTATATAAAAGAGAAGGTAAAACGTATGTGCCAGAAAGCAGTTCAAATATGTTTCTTTACATTTTAAACATACAGATACGCCAGCTGTCAGGCCGCTTTGATAAATATCTCTACTGCCGTGTGCTGGTTAAAGTCAAATTGACGGCCACATAACTGCATTTATAACTGCCCGCCTGTAAAAATGACCAAGGTTGGAACGGGCGTCAAACCTATTCAACAACAACGTCTCGATGACCCGTGTTTCATCAAAATCCTTCAAGAGTTTAGGCAGTGATGATCCTACGTAATGAACTTGGAGGATAACTGAAACTTGGAACCCGTATTTTTAGTAACATAAACATGTGGTGCGGAATTTTCTTTGATTTTCAAAAACAATATGAGACTCTATGAACAGTTAACCTACACAGGCTTTGAGAACAACAAACAACCTACACGCCAATGTATTTTACTTTGAATGTCATTGCACTAACAAACAATTACCACGTGTAAAGCAACAGAAAAACGTTTAAAATATCAATTTCAGTTGGAAATAATAATATCCCAGTTTTACGAAAAACGTAGTTTTTTTTAGCATGCTTTCCTTAAATCTGAACCCTTCTTTAAAATACCATGCAGTATCAATTCTATAAGCCCAGGATTTACAAAGATTTACGAAGATACGAACGTTTAAACTCGCCTGGATGAAATGGCTAACGGGGAGCAAATAAGAGGATACATAAATCAGTTTACTTGAGAACAGTGAGGCCCCATCTCGAATAAGTCTCCGCTGCTTGGATGACGGCCATAAAGGCAAATTAGCCTTACGCATCATAACTTGAACAATGCAAACACATGGAGATTGTCACTGCCTTTTCACCACTCAGTGAAAGAAGGGATGCAAAGGTGCTCATACACATCAGCAAGAACTTACTAGAGAACCCCATAAAACAAAGCTTGGATCATCAACAAAGAATAGTCTTAAAACTGCGAACGCGGAAAGAGAGACAACTGCAAATAGTCTAACAACGAATGTGCCGATCTCGATTTTTAAACCGATTTAAATATATCTTAATCACAAGGTGGAATTGCTGTTTAAAATAGATTTCCGTCAAAATACAACTAAAAATTTTTATATCAAACGAACGCTTAGTTCATTGTTTTCCTTTTTCCACGGATGCAACCTTCTTTTCTTAAGATTTGACCAGGTCTTGTTCAGGTCGGATTATAGGACAATGATTGATCTAAGTATCCAGACAAGGAAGTTACAAAATACTAAAAACAGTTAAAAGAAGCGCATCAAGAGCAAATATATCCTTACATAGAATTTGCAAAATTTAGGTAAGGTCACATATTTTCATCTGGAATAGTGTCTGGTAGTGCAAAACTGGGTTTAAACTAATTGTACTAGAACAGACATAAGACATAAATAGAAAAACACTTTATCTTAACAAGTTCAGTTGAAATGATACTAGTAATCAGTCAGGGGAGTACAAACACTGATCTTTGACAGCACGCATGTGTCTTGATCTAACGCGGCGAAGTCTTGTTCCTATCCCTAATGTGTAGGGCAATAGCTCTGGCAAACGATCGCAATTAGACATGAAGTTTCTTATGCGTGGGAACATGCACATCCTCCAAATGTCAATAGAACGGAAATGTCTGTGATGTTCGATTAAAACTTTAGGTTCCCTTACCTTTTCTTGATCAAACAACGTTGTTTAGGAAAAAAAGATCAGTTGCTTTTGGAAGTTTAAAACTTAGTCACACCTTTATTTTTCATATTATGTAACGACTTTTCAATTTTATCTTCAGGGTAGGTTTAGCAAAGCTATGATGACGAGACAAACTTTCGTTGCCTTATATAATTTAACTGTTTTGAAATAATAGAATAGCTTAAGTACATAATAGAACTATTTCATTCCAACGTCAACTAAGTCATTTGGGTTATCATCTGTACATTTATGAAATCTACTTGTGGCTTTGTGTCAGTAATTTACAGACTGTTTAGGTAGTAATGAGACTATACGATGCAAGCTCTGTTGTTATCAGTTCTAATTTGTGGAGTTGTCTGTTACAGTGCCACGGAAATTGAGCACCGGCTAGAGAAACTCAAGTTTTTAGTGCGTGAGCAGCTGCAGGACACAAAAGTACTTGCACAACGGGTTACCGTGCTGAAAAGGAATATTACAGATGTTGCATTATTGAAAATTCATGCCAGCTTAAACAAGGAAGCAAAATCAGAACTCGGTGAAAAGTATAGAGAACATGGACAGACTGCACTCTCTGAACTGTCTTTGGATATGGACCGCACCTCAAAGAGTTCGTGGACAGTTTTCTTCACCTTGTTTGTCTTATGTATTTTGACTGCTATTGTTCTAGTAGTAAATGGTAGTAAATCTTCGCCAGTGTAAGAAAAATACAATATTACTTCATGCAAAAAACTTCATATACAGTTGCAGTATTTAAGTTTATTGACTAACGTTTTCAAGGCAATTAGCCGAGTGCTTGCGTATGATGATTTTGACAAAATCTTATTAGTTATACATTGGTCTAAACACTCGAAATACATTTGCAAACAACAAAAAAGTGGAAATTATATACAATTCTATTTTCATTTCAGGAAAAACTGACGAAGATGTTGCTTTTCATGCCTACTTGGGAACTTCTCAAACTTACACCACACATGAGCTCTTCAAGTTTGACATACCGTCTCTCAACGTAAGAGGTTGTTATACTCCAGACGACGGTATTTTTAATGTTCCTGTCGGGGGCCTTTATGTCTTTACCTGGACCGTCACCGTTCCAGAGTCAGCCGGTAAGATCGTGACTGAACTTGTGGTGCATGGACATGTAAAAGGTGTAATAATGTGCGACTCCGACGACAATCTGTTTGCTGGTTCCGGTTTACATCCAGCGACGGCGGTTGTGGTTACCCGAGTGAACATCGGAGATAATGTGTTCATAAGGATGAGACAAGCCTTCGGCAGTCGTATGAATGTACTGAGCAGTGACAGCAACGTTCGTACAACATTCTCTGGCTGGCTTCTGCTTTAATTTGACATTACTCTGTCATACACGCTTATAAAATAAATTCTTTAAACATATTAGGCACAATTATTCTTATATTAAAGGTACTTACATTTGGCATTCAACTTCGTAGTGAAGTAACATACATTTACCTGGTACTTGTGATTCCGGCAGCATCTTTAACATTTTCTATACGCCCAAAGGGCGTATTATGGGAACATCGGCGGCAGACGGGCGGGTTTTAGGCGTCCACACTTTGTCCGCTCCCTAAGTCGGAAGTTTTTCATCTGATCTTCACTAAACTTGCTGAAAATGTTTGTGGGTATAATCTCGGCCAAGTTCGATAACCAGCAATGTCGCTCAAGGCACTTTTGTATTATGGCCCTTGAATTATAAAAAAAATTGGCCAAATAAGCCTTGACCGCTCTCTAAGTCAAACAGGTTTCATCTGATTTTCACCAAATTAGCTGAAAATATTTGTTGGTATAATGTCTGTTCTAAGTTCGAGAACCCGCCAAATCGCCCTAGGTATTTTTGGATTATTGTCTGCTCTCTATGTGGAACAGTTTTCATTCGATCTTCACCAAACTTGATGAAAATATTTGTAGGCATAATGTCTAGGCAAAGTTCGATAACCAGCCAAATCGCCTAAGGTACTTTTGGATTATCAGCCTTGAATTATCGAAAAATTATGAAATTAGTCTTCTCAGCGCTATAGTTCGAACAGGTGAATTAGCCTGGTCCGCTCAATAGTTCAAACAGGTTTCAGAAAACCTATTAACTTCCTGATACTGAGTTATGCCTTCCTGATGGGTGTATTTTGAGACAGTTCTGCACTCTTGTTAACTTTAAATCTAATTGCTATACTCTTTACAAGAACGTTGAAATCGGAGGGATTTTTCTGCTTGCTAAATGTTAAGTTTTTGGAAGGTTTTTTACAGAAGCCTTGAATATTGGAATCAGATTATAGCACAGTCTATGAACTTGACCATCACAGTTTGACTCCAGTACTTGCGCACAACCCTTTATCTTCATGTGCTGAACATTTGTGAGAATTTATTTTAAAATATTTTTATTTTCAATGTATAACCTAGTTACAGTCTAATCAGGAGAAAAAAAATGAATCTTCAACTGAAAAGTGCATAACTTCATCAAACTATGTTACATCTTTTCAAACCGGAACAAGTATTTACCTATTCATTGTCTGTGTCTTTAACTTGACTATATTCAGATGGTAGTCCAAAAGCTTTTTTGATATGCCCAAAGTATAAACAATTACCTATGTCATCAACCATCAGTCAAATCAAAATGTTTATCACACCTAATTGATTATTGCATGCTTTGGTGTATTAACAGCCACATCATGGCTATTGTTATAATTTGTCATTCACCCATTCAAATATTTAGAAGGAACTAAACTGTGGCGAAAGTCTTACACGAATAGAAATATCAACGAGGTGGAGCTAAGGGTGTTTTTATATAAGGCAAAACAACACTGTACTTGTTTCTACCATAAATGAGTAGTACCTGTCAAATGACTGCAGATAAAGGATTTAAGATCTATTAAGCTTTCTCAAATGTCATCAATTGTGTTTTGGTTTTGTTAGAACAGACAATCATTTGTTAACTTTAAAGTTGTTTCCACATATTCACCTGAAAGCAATATTTAAATTAGCAAACAACAGAAATAGATTATCTACAAACAAGGCAATATATCATTATGGTTCATGAGTACTGCACTTCCCTGAATGTCGTCTCACTGTATGTAATTTGAAAGAATTTCCTTCAGTTCTTTAAGAAAGAAAATGTAACGAAGGGGGATACACAAACATGTAATTAAAGTAATTAAAGAATAGGCAAAAGAAAATTATGGTTCCTGTACATTGCACTTCTTTCCATTGTGCTCTATCACTGTATGACGTTTCAATTAAGTCCTGTTTATGCTTTTGCAGTTATGCCCCGGACAATCAAAACATAAGGCAATATAGGGTTATGGTTCTTAGGCACTGCACTTCCCCGAGTGTCCTCTCTCATTATTTACAACCTGAACGAATTTTCTTAAGTACTTTTATTAGAGTTATTCTCCGAACAAGAAATATAAAAAGGGAGCTTATTTAAAGGCAAGGTAAAGTTATGGTCTGAAGGCACTGCACTTACCATCATTATGCGCTATCAATGTGTGAAGTTTCAAGTAAATGCCTTTAATACATCTGAAGATATGCTCCGGACAAAGACGTGGGATCAGAAAGACGAACGAGTCGATTACTATTATGCTATCCGAACTTCCTTAAGGGGCATAACATTTGGACGACTGAATTGTTTGTTGCTTTCAACTTCTGTCATTAGCGAAACAGAATTCGTGTTTTGAGACAGTTTTTCTACTGTACCAAAACACAAAATATATTGCTGGACAGGGCTGACTGTATTTAATAATGTACCTATACGAAAGGTAAATCGGTTTCATTCGAAAGTAAAATCAGCATCATATTTCTTCTGTGAAATTTGTCCCTGTTCCGTTTGGTACTCATCGCTTGTTGCAATGTTAAAATATAAAATACAACTAAGGGTCTTTTTGGTTTTCTTTCCGTACGCAATGGTATATATGGTCGTTATTTTACACTTTTAATGATTTTTATGCTCTGCAACTTTTAACGGACGGATAATATACGGACTGACGGTGGTTATTGAATAGCCTACCTACTGGCAATGATACACGTAAATAATTATAATAATAATAATTTTTTCATTTAAAGAAGGTACATTGTAACATGTACAGATATGCAAACAAAATATTTACAACATCTTAGTTCAAACATGGCCATCTATAACATAGAAAAATAAAAATGATTGCATCATTTACACATTGAAACAACATTCACTCAAGAATAGAAAAATAAATAATCGCATTTATACTTAACAAACATCCATATAAACCGTGTCTTTATAAAACAATACATGAAGAGAACGTCAACAATCCGACTCAATATGTGAAATGTTTTTAAAATTAGCCAATATAACGCCCGAACTTATTTCTAGTATACACAATCTAGTAAACATACCTTTAAGAAACTTTTACAGGACTTGTCTTTTATGTGAAATGGAACGTGCTACATACTCATTCAGTTATTCTTTTTTATATAAATGCTTAATCTCGTTATTAGCTTGAGTAATATAGCAGAAGGGTCACCTAAACTATTAAAGTGTTACGTTAACTGACCATCTTAACAACATCGATGTCATCCTGAGGACGGTTTAGTCTGTTAACATTTGCTAGCAGTATGCTATACTAAGGTACATCAAAAACTCCCTGGCCCCATATATTAAACAAAACGTACTAAAATTGTATTCATTCTATTTTCAACATAAATACACTTGATTTCAATATCCCTCATCCTGGGTCACACTTCTCCTGAGAAAGGTGTTATTGGTTTCGCTGAAAACGAGTCAAAGGCTTTCTTGAAATAGTGTTAACATTTCCGAAACCCATCTTGTCGAAAATATGTTTGTGTGAAAGATATCTGAACGAACCAAAACGTATTCCTAAAGTACAAGCAATATGATGAATGTTCACCCTTTTCTTACCATACGATTTACAGCATCAACTATATTTCGGTAGTGGCACCTTTAGGACGACCTGACCGTGGATCATCTTTAGATCTGGTTCTTCCATGCTTGAATTCAACAGACCAATTCTTCAAAGTTAAATAAGCACAGTCATCACTTAGTGTTTTGTTCATGTCGTCATGAATTCCTTGGATGACATTCCTTTCATGTGCATATACTTTATCACCGTTCTCTTTTCTAAACTCTAGTTTACCAATAGCTTACAACTCATCAACAATCTAACATTCTCTTCCAAACCTTCCAAAGCTTTCGTACACGTAACCGATCATATGTACTCAGAAAAGATAGTTACTCAAAACTTTTACCCTGACTAGCTTGCGGGAATGCAACAAAATGTGCAAGGCCAAGGTAAATTAATGGTAATAAAATAATGAATGGAAGGAACGTGTATAGGCGAAATGGTGTATAAATACTTAAAACCGTGACACTGCTCCTACTTTTCTTGCAGCAAATATAGTTTTAGGTACCATCGTATCCTTAACAAAATTCAGTCATGAAATACCAGAACATTGACTGGTCATTGAAGTCTGTCGCAGAATTTTCGAAAACGTTAGGACTTTTGTGTGTATATAACGTCTGTCAACTAGTTTTCCTAACATCTGATTACGTAAATGCAAATAATAATTTAAAGTAAATCTGACTTAACGTTATGATGATTTACTTTGCTTTTGAACATGTGTCTAAATGAGCAAGAAAATAAGTGGTCTATACGAGAAAAACTGTTGTCTATTATTAAGCTTAAATGAAATCAAACACAGCGTTTCCTGTCTCTACCAACATTTTTGGTTTATTTTCCCAACGCCATGATATATATGAGTATTATATGGTTGTAGTATTGTACTTTAAATGATATTAATATTCGGCATTGTACAACCATTAATAACCTCTCTTTTGATATTTTATTTCGATCTTCAGAATGTTCAAAGAGAGAATCGTTAACTTTGCCTGCACTCTATGCGTACTTCAACTGGTGTTTTAGGTCTCAAAACTACAGAATGATTAAGATCCAAATGAACCTGAAA
>JAUMHA010263368.1:0-15126 GCA_032359765.1 Saxidomus gigantea | reverse complement strand
TTTGATTGTTATTTGTGTAATTGAAATATAGCAGATTAGGTCAATCAAATTCGTTGTTTCCAGAATACATTTTTTACTAGTTTTTGCTTTGGGTGAACTATTAGGATCATGTGTTGCTTTACAATTGTACATGTATGATATGTTGATAGATCAACGTTACTTATTTGCTTTTCAAAGCAGTTGCTTTTTGCATAATCTGTGTTTTATATAATTGTGTTCATCGTAAATTTTATTCGAGTCATAAGCATGGTAACTGTTGTTTTCCGACATGTTTGTTTATGGTTGTATTATGGCATATTCAATGGTCTTTTCATACCGAAGACACATCCTGCAAATCGTCATAATTTTAAATCAGTTACTACAAGTTTTTATTTTATAAGGAGTAAATGTGTGAGATAAAGTTCTTGTGAGTACTTACTTACTTTTATCAGTGTCAGGTGTTAGGCATCATCTTGTCCTTTTTGAAACGCCAAAATTGATTCCTGTGTTGAGAGGTGTTAGGCATCATCTTGTCCTTTTTGAAACGCCAACATTGATTCCTGTGTTGAGATAAGAATGACACTATATTTCTGCTTAATATTTGCTTGTATGCTTCATATATTCTTATTACAAAGAATGTAGAATCTAATAAAAGAAAGACAGACTAACGAAGTGAACATAGAAAAATTGTTTTGTTTAAATCGAGTCATGGTAGTACAGTAGTGTTATTATGTGTGTTAAGTTAAATTGAATAATACCATGTTAATGTTTTGTTTATTTATTCAATGTTTACTGTTCAGTGATATTTGTTCAAGCTATTTTTTGTTATTTGTTGCAACGTCAGTGACAATCTGACTCATATGTATGAGCATTGATTGCATTAACGGATTTAATATATATGTCGTTATTAATCATTTTATTAAATTCATTTGTCCTGCTTAATATTATGCATGTAATTAAACTTAACTTTGCACTGTATGAAAATCAACGATAGTTCCAAAAACTCTAATTTTTTCTCTTAATAAATCACTTGCAATAGGACTGCAATTAACCATTTTTCATGAAACGCCGACTTGGAAGCCTGATAAAGGATTCATGCGAACGCCAGGTCAGGAAACGTAATGGAAGACATTTCATTTTCAATGATTATATAAGTAGATGTATGCCTTCAATTCAATGAAGGAATGTGTTTAATGCCAATCATTCAGCTTTAGTCATTATATTTACGAAGGCAAACATATATTGCATCTTAAAAATGACCCTTTAATTATCACAAAGGTAATAAACATGTTGCACTAGCATTAACATTATTGCAAGGCTGTCAACTTGTGTCTTTTACTGTAAAAAATGTTTAACTACCTTATTTATATATCCACATTCAGAGCGAAAATTGAAGAATACTTCAAAGTAATGCAAAACGTAGGTTTATGATTATTTCTGTCACTTCAAATTAATATGATTATTTCTGTCACTTCAAATTAATTCGCATGCCAAGTATTCGTCATATATTTTGCTTAAATTTAAAAACATTTAGATAAAATAGATATGTTGGACCAAAATATTTGTTTGTAATGCTTTTTAAATGACTGGCACTGTTCAGAATGTTATGTAAACGTGCTGACCATGAGAGATAGGACACCAGCAGGTTAGTTAGATACTTTGATGATACAAAGGAACTGGATCGTACCTTTTTTAAAATGTTAATGTTTTGTGTTTTATGCTTCAATAATTACTGTTTTCAATATGGCTTTTTACTGTTTGTACGCACGTGTGACACTGTAACTCTCTTGTTATTCCAAGGGTTTGCAAGGCCTAAACGCAGTAAAATGTGTAAATGACTGCCATTTACTGGTAGTTTGAATGTCTGCTTGGCAGGATGATTATGTTTGGGGAACTATACAATTCAACAATTTTTAAACTTCTTGAATGTAATAACAGGGTGTGTCTGCATAAAAAGATAATATGATGAGATCGTTGTTTGGTGTTTTTAATGAAGTCCATCCTTTATATTTGTCTTTCAGTTTACAATGTAAGTAAATATTGAAACACACCGTGGTTAACTCCACTTGCTCCAAACCCAACTCGTCCCACCCCGCCGACCGCATGGTCCACTTAAAACCACCATGGACAAAGGTGTATAGAATTGTAGTCAGTTTATTCATGTCAGTTTAATAAAATAAAGAAATAAAGCAACTGTACAGTAAAACTTTTAGAAACATTTTCTGTGTCGATAAAAATCTTAAATACATGAACTACACATAACTGTTCTTACCTTTAAAGCTTAATTTGTAATAAATGTATAGACAAATTTAATTCAGTATCACAAAAATGAAGTCAAATAGTTTATTCGTGTCAGCGTTATACGATAAAGAAATAAACTGAAGCACTAAATGTTTTCTGCAAACATGTTCTTTGTCAACATACATCGTATAAGAAAGCTGTTCTCAATGTAAATATTAAGTAGTGCACTTCCACAAATATGATACTGTAGACGACAGCAGACTGCACTAGCATTTAGGCGTTGGGTTTATATCAATAAATGAATTTTTGAAAAATAGTTTAAAGGTTCAGAGTTGGGAGTAGAGACAGATACATGTAGATACTGCAGCAGATTTTAAACGGCAGATTAACTTAAACGTAAGTGTATCTCCAGACAGAAATTAATAATACAGACCAATATTTAAAGCACATTTCACTTACTATATGATAGCAAATACATGTATATATATATATATATATATATATATATATTAAATGTTCTAGCATTACTTCTTCTGTTAGTCAGTTAAACAAAGAAGGAAATTAATTGTGCAATAACCTATGTTATGACGTGCGACCCGTTATGACATAAATGACGTCAACATTTGTTCTGACGTACAAGTAAATGACCGCTTAACATATAAGCTGAGTTTTAAACCACCAGGGCATACGGCATTCGTGGTTTATTACTTCGCATCAGAACTCCAAATCGTGATTTATTAGACGACGAACATTGCTAAATGGATATTATTTCATTTGTACCATTCCTAACTTTGAAATATGACAGATTTAATTCTAGTAATAGTAACAAAATAATCTGCATTCTCTTGTAGCTGAGAAAAAAATTACATACTTAAAATTTGTAGTTGGGAGGGAAAAGCCATTAAAAGTTATCTGAATAGGGACACCTAATTGGTATGTAGCTTTTACAATTACTAAATATGTATAACACAATAATTATTCTAATAAGTTTGTTTAAATTTCTAGTTGTAATGAATATTCTTTCATCGCAAATTTGAATTAGATAACGTTTGAAGTAAGTATATCTAAAGTTATGGCCACTCGTATATTTTAAAGGTAAACATAAAAGTTAAATTCTGATTGCGTCTTCTCATAACATAAAACTAATGCGACCTATACAATGGGGTTGATATAGTTAAAGAATTTACTATAGAACCATTTGAAGTGTGGCTTTGTCTAAAAGCCAAATTCATAGGCAATCCATACAGTCACAAGATCAACACAACAGTCCTCAACTGTCCTCATTTTCAAAATCTAAATATAGTGGTATGTAAATAACTCGTGTTCCAAGAAAAAAGAAAGCGTTACTAAAATTCTAGTCTGTTTTATATAATTTTATAAACAAAGTCTTACATCAACAGAACATAGTCGTTCTTTTCATTTAGAGGATATTTGTTTTTGTTTTGAGTGGATATGGAATATATCTAAACGTAAAGTGAAACAATTTTAATATTTTCACATGGATGAAAATGTGAAAATTGTATCCATTTACATGTAAGTAAGATATTGTTACGAAAACTGGTTCTTTCGGTTTTCGCTGATTGCTTTTCTTTATGCAGGTTAAGTACAACAAAGTCTTATTGAAGTATGATTATTTATTGCAGTAAGCTATTATAAAGCTACCATTTATTCAGAATAGTCATTCACACAAAACAAAGCTAACAATATGTAACACCACAAAAAAACCTCCACTCAATATCCTAGCTTATATACCCTTGTACCTGCGCAACATTAGGGCAGTATGCAAAAGATGTGCGCTAAGCTTGCGCGCGACCAAAATAAAATGCTGACTGCCTAAACATTGTTTAAGTGGCGCGCGAACAATTCAGTGGCACGTGAACTGTTTTAAATATTGCGCACTGTGCAGACAATAGAGAAAAACAATATCAGTAAAACCAAAACACGGCCTGTAACTTAATATCTGGTTCTGTTAAGGTATACAACTACACATAATAAGCAATGCAGCACAGTATAACATATTTGCATATAACAAAGTTACTTTATCATATAGGTTTATAATTAAGAAGGGAGCTACACAATATAATGTAATACTGTTGACTGATTAGTTTACTTAAACCTCAGTACAGTTTAATAAAAACAACATAAAGTAGCATCAATGTTCTGACTCAACATTTGAACCTAGTAGCCTCTAGTATATAACTGTAAACAATAAGGAAGCTAAAAGCTAAAAATAGTTTGCGCAACCAGTTTGCGTGCGACCTTTGGCTGCGCAACATTTATTCTATATATGGAATCAACTTTTTCAACAGTTAGAACTGTCTGCGCGACCTCTTCCGAGAACTAGTTCTAGAACTAGCACCTCAAATGTAGATGACTCAATTATTTTCAGCAAAAGAACTTGTTGACCAGAGACAAGACTGCAGATTTATGTGAAAAGTAACACACTCTATGAATGCTGAATATGCCATCTTAGAAAAAGTACCTATGAAAACTGCTGCATGTTTTGTAATTTCACCACAAAATATTCCATATCCACTTAAAACAAACATTCTTTTTAGTTATGCAAAGTTTTAAAACGAAAGCTAAATTATATATACACACGACTAAAAAATGTAGTTCCGACAGATCTATATCACCACACTGTGACTGATATGATATATATATCATCACACTATATTTCACTGATAAAACACAATATTACACCCAACATTAGGTTAGACGTACTTGACATTATCAATAGAATACTATTTAGTTTTTAAAACGACAATCTACTAAATCACCTTTTTGCTAATTGTCTGCCATGAAATTTTGCATTTTTTATCAATAATCTGTACCAATACACTAGCCGAAAACGTCTTCCGCTAATATTTCGCTCTGTTGTTTCAAGGCGTCGTAAACAAAGTTCATTTTTGTTCCTGCTTCAAATGTCCACTGTATAGGAAAGTTCATTGTGCTAGGTAATTCATAGCTGAGTTTTGGATATCCACACGTGTATATCCCAACCACTTGCAATGCTGAGGGATCGGCTTTTGTAAAAATCGGGGATCCAGACCCACCTCGCCCTACGTACGCGTTCAGTAATATGTGGTGTTGTTTTTTGTAACCAGTATAGCCTTCATCAACGGACTTTGAATCTTTCCCGAGACGTTTCAGAACAGGCTTTAGGTTCCCATAGTACTTTTCAAGGTAATTCTTTATGTCATTGACGGGTACAGATTCCGGATCCACTACCTTAACTGAATGTTCAACGCATTTAAAATCATGGTTTCTGTGGCCATAGCCAACTACGGCTAACTCCTCTGAAGCGCATGCATCATACCTCAGCAACAATAGGGGTAGAGGCAAATTTGGAATACTTTTTTCACTGAATTCGACAATGGCAACATCAAGATTACTGTCACAGAATTCAATTTTTCCAGCTAGTTTAAATTTTTGCGACTGATCCACTCCCGATTCTGAGAAAGACACATATACCTGGTCTTGACACAAACGTTTAGGATCACCAGCCGGTTGCTTGTGTGGGTCTACAAAAAAAATTGAATGTTATCAATTGATGTGCGAATATATTAAAACAAAATATGAGTCCATAAATTTGTTTTGTAAAAATAACTCGGCCATGATGCCGATAGTGTACACGAACGTTTGTGAAACAAGACAAATGATGCAAAAAAGTGTCCTTTCATATTATTCAAATATTTGGCGTGATCCATCAATAATACGCAAACTGGCTCCCATGTTTTCGTTTTGGCGCTCTATAAAACAGAATACGTTTTTCCCTCACCAATTTCCTCGTACGTATTGGTAGAGTGACAATCTGAGGTAAAGGAAATGTGAGATTAGGCCCATCTGTTAACATGGCATGTAATATACCAAAAGGTTAGTTAATTTCTGTTGCATCTCGCACGGCTGACATACATTCTTAGTGTGGCAGTGTTCTGAGACATCAAAGTTGTTGTCCAAGACGGCTGCCATAAATTGCCAATTTGAATTTTCTTTTTGAATGTAATGCTAATTATTGGCATGGATATCACTCACTTTATATGGTACATTTAATTTGCATACCAACTTAAGCACTTCAAGATCAAAGTCAATCAAACGGCAAAACAATACTCCTAAATTATTATTTCTTCCTTCTCTTATATGCAAGGTAAAGTTATATTTTCTATAAATCATACACCTATTTTGCAGATAGCTAATTATATCAATACAAGCCATCCAATATGACACTATAGATGAGAAGGAAGTGATAATGTATTATATGATGGTATAACTAATTTATGCCATAGATATTATTTATTTCATAATGTAAATTACATTCAATTTGATTTTAAATATTGACCATTTCAAGCTAAAAGTCTAGGCAATTTCAAGGTCAAAGTACAATAATTTACCCAATATTGACATTTCCCCTTTAACAAAACAATTTTGATATGACATTTGGTTACAAAAGCAGAAATGTGACTTTTGAATTCTTTCACTTATAAGTTATATCTGTTTCTAAAGGCCAATGCTCGCTTTGGATGTAACAATTTATTACATTAAGACATTACATTTACATACATTTACTGTTATTTGTACAAATCACATTCCTTTGTTTCCTTTTTTTCAATCTAACCTATTGTTTTTAAACAATAGAAACGCTTTCTAACAACACTTTTTCGTGAAGAATGAAAATACCTCAGTAACTTAGGAACCTTTGCGAGACTAACATATGTATAAGTATCTGAACGTGTTATCCTTTCATAGACACCTGATTTCTGACTTTGTTACTCAGTTACTAACGGTATTTAGATATTGCAATGGCCGATACTTTGACCTATTTGCAGGACGATTTGTACAAGATACGGCCTTTCATATGATACCCTTGTAGTCTCTAAAGTGTTCTCAGGGTAGTTCACTGGTTCTCTGATTCGACTAAGTGACATTAGTAACATAGTTTTCACTTCATTGTAACTTACTTGTAGTTCCAAAAGTAAAAAAAGAAAATAATTCTAACTCAAGTGAAAATGGGTTTAAACTGTGATAGATAGACATACGGACGGACGGACTGACGGAGAGAGGGACAGACAGACAGACTGAACTAAACAATTCAATCTTACTTATAATTGCGTTAACAACATGTGCTGCCGTCATCCCGTATTTCGTTCCCACACGAAATATCGTTCCTTTACCATTATGAGACACAAGACAGCCAACAGATTTCATGATATCCGAGTACTGATGCACAAATAACTCTCTTAGGGTATCATCGAACGGTTTCCTCAACTCGTGACCAGTTGCCTCATTCCAATCTGAAATTAACCATCAAACTCTCAAGTAACTTACAAAATCACGACTTGGTTCACGCTGGTTTCACAAATTATTATTCTAGTAGCCAGCGTGGTCACAATTTTCATGTTAAAGCTTGTTTACCGATTTAGTGTGTGTATTTAATCTGAAGTGATGGAAGTTGTCATGTTAAGCATTCAAAATAGATCAAGAATTTTAATGATATATCGGTATATGACCATGAATATCAATAAGGATTATACATGCATCTATCGAAATACCGCCTGACATGTATTGTCTTTGATTGGAAAAATGTCCAAAAATATTTTTTATCTGTGATGCTATGGTTGCAAATTTGAAAATAGACTATTATATACTTTTTAACTATCAATGTGATTGTACGAAATAGACTCTGTCATAAAACTATGCATCTCTAGGCTCTCTTCTTGCTTAAGTCACACATTGTTTTGTAGAATTATACATGGTCAACTTAAACGTTTAAAACATTCATTATACATATAAGAAACTAACTCACATCATATTTTGACTCTAGACATTTCAATCAACATTCATCATTGCCCAGAACTTGACAAATTGTTGTTATGCTTTGTATATATTATGATGACGTAACACTGATTTTGGTGCATAAGGTATCGTTTGTAATTGCGTAATTTTGTTATCTTACTTTTCTGAGTTCTGAAAAATCGCCTAAGTATTTAAGTAATTTAACAGGAATAATTAAATTACAGAAGCTAATGACAAATCGTTAAAGAGCTGGGTTCTTAAATAGTTAGGCTTTGTTTTAAGTATATTCTTGTATTTTTCAAGACCTTTAATTTGTCGTAATTGGCCAAAACAGCTCTTGGAAGTGACCAGTCATTTTAGCCAGCCATTTTGGGTTTTTCCCATTTTTGGAGGGAAAGAAATATCTGGTATTTTAAGTGCCTTAAAGAATAATTTGTTTGCTTAAGCTTATATGTTAAGGTGCAGAATCTTTGGTTAATTTTGTTTTTTAAGAATATACTGCGTTTGTTGAAAAATATAATTTATGGGAAGAGCTAGAATTTTAATGTCAATTATGTGAGAAATAAGATTGTTCTTTTAGCCAATCAGAATATAGCATTTTTCTCCTCTACAATAGCCCTGGTTCCCATGGCTTATCGGACCTTTTGGCACTGTGGACTAAATTGGAAATTATTAAAGAAATTATTTCGGAGAGTTCTTTTGGTCAATTACTTTAAAGATTAAAATAAATATTTTTTATTTGTAAATTTTCAGAATATAAACAATGAAAATGTGGAATTTCATTATGGCATTCAAGGATTCTAAACTTTTTAATGGACATGAGGATTTTTCCTGGAATAAATTTAGGTTTAAAATTTAATGTTGTGCTTGAATATTATCAACAACCTCAACAGGTACTTCCTGAATTCAGTTTAAGATTGTTGTGTAAACCAAGAAAACCTGACATTACATTAAGCACACTAATTTACTGTTTTTGTAAATATATGTTGGACTTGTTGCTGAGGAGAAAATAAATTCATGAAAACAAATGGTGTTGGCCTACTTCAACAGAATAGTTAATGTATGAAAGGGAGGTAATAAATTACAGAATTTGATCCCAGAACTTCTAGGCTGTTTAGTATTTACCCTGGCAACACATCATTAACTTTTTAATGCACTCGATCGGCACTTTAATCCCGAGTGTAAATACTTCTGATCGGTCTTTTAAATGGTCAGTGGCGTCGGTCATCCTGGTGAATAAATTGAAAGCCCACGAACGTAGTCAATTCAGAGGATCATTTAAAACGAAGCTTCCCCGAGAAAATGAGGTTTATCACAATCATGAAGAGAGATTGTTGAAAGTGTCACTGAACACTCAATAAAGTTAAACAAGTGGTAATTTTACCTTTAACTATTTCCTTCTGAGGTTCCTGTTGGATCTGAAATTAGGCATTACTGATTCGATTTAAATAATTCATTTTAGGGTAAAAAGCGAAATACTAGTCTACGTATTTACAGAACACTTGTGGCTAAGACACAGACACGTTATTTTAACGTAGTACCGATGTAAAGTCGTTTCTGATTGGTTACGTCGTTTAAATTTGCGACTATTAAATAACGTTTATATAGTCGCAAAAATCGAACGGCGTTTTATTTATCGCATTTAAACACATTGTGTGTTAGAAAAGGGTTATTCAGTTTATTTACATGACAATTGTTATTGTAGATAAGCAAACTTAAAATATTAAAGGGACGTAACTCAATCATAGGTCAAAATATAATTATGAATCTTGAACATTGAACTTCTTTTCAATATCCTCTTTCAATGTGCTAAACATCAAGTAAATCTGTTGAACGGTTTTTTAGCTATGTTCCCTACAAGCATAATTTCATAAGATCATTCAAAAAGAAACCGGGTACAGTTAAGGTTATTAGACACTGCAACTTCCTCTAAATATCTTCCATCACTGTGTCAAATTTCAAGCAAATCAATTTCATGGTTTTGAAAATACAATTCAGACAAGCGCCATTTCGCAAGACAAAGGAAGGTAATTCAAAAATGGGGTAAGCTACAGTTATGGTTCTTGGTCACTGCACTCACTCTCAATGTCCTCTTTCAATGTTTGAGGTATCAACGTAATCCTTTAAATTTTATTTTAGAGTCCTTTGAAGTAAAATTAGTGTGTTTTCTATATATACTAGATTGAAATTTTAAATGAAATAGTATGTTATTTCAAGTTGTGAAAAATACATGTACATTGTATGTACCTAACATAAAAGCAAAATAATGACATTAGTCTGTAGAATGGCTGCCCCCTTGACATAGTCAGTACAATCAAATTTAAAAAGAAACCATTTGAAAGAATTTAACTTTGTTAATTTGCGCTATTATTGAACTCAGATCCCTTACCACCGGGAGATACATGTACAGCTGCCTTTTGACCAACTATTTGTTCGCCTGACAGGTTGTTACACCTTATAAATTATATAAAGATATTTAACGTAAGTAACGCTGTTCAAGTTTAGAATAGTTGCCAATACGTTTGAAATATTCCTTTGGTTGTTTTGCGTATAATTTAAATAAAACAGCTTTTTACAAAGAAATTTACGTGATCGTTATAAAATAACTGATCTACTTTTACATTGATCACACAGGGCATTCATGAAGTTCTATTTTAAGATATTCGCAGTTTAACCAATTGAGCTATTTTAAGATTTGAAATCACCCGTTGGTTTTCAGAAAATTGAATACGACAAAAGTTCATTATTTCATAGGCGGAAAAGGTTATGGTGATCTGATAAGTGCTTCCTCACGTAAAGTGAATAATATGTTTTTGTGTTGATTGAAGTATACACATACATTTGAACACGACCATAAAGCTTTGATTATATAAACGTTATAGTATGACCAAGACTATTCCAAAACAATGTAGTTATAGGCCGGTTTTGGGACTATAGGCTTGCGAGGTTCTGTCTGTTCGTCCACAATATTGTATGCGGGCTGTAACTTCTACATGCATGTAATAATTTCAAATAACTTCTCGCAATTGCTGTCTATAAACACATTAGTCAAATAACAACAACCAAGAAGTGTGAAAACAAGGGATTGCCTATGCTACATGTACCCCCAAATGTCAAGGCCACATTTAGGACTCGAATCCTCTTTCATGTTCATAGATAGCAATAATTCGAGTCCAAAATGTAAATCTTGCACGCAAAGACTATATTTTAAATGAATTCACACAGTTTTTGCCTATGTACATACACCACACCATGGTTGCAACTTCAAAATAATTTCACGTGTTTGTTGCCCATTACGTTTCACAGCCCGGAGGCTACCACAAAGGTTGAGGTCACATCAGGGTGTCACAGATCATGAAACCTTTGACGAATTTTAATGAAAAAACGAATTTTCAAAGTAAAAGCAATTTTTATCAGTCAAATGCCATGTAACTTAATCTCATTAGCCCCTTGAAGGATGTTCCTGAAACTTGCGTCAATGTTCCTCTCATCGCAATGTGCACACTCTTTGTTCCACTCGCAACTAGAGTTCAACATTGCTGTCATAATATTTGCAGACCAGAAACAGACAGAAACTGGTACTTTCATGATACCATTTACATTAGACCTTTATACACGTGACGTTGATTTTCTTTAAAAAATAAAAACTCACATCTTTATTGTCTATAAGTACTACTATCATTCCGAAAATATATACAGTACATTATAAATTGTTTCCTTAGTATTGCGTAACGCCAAATCTTTACATACTCAAGAATTTGAAGAGGTCTTAAAATATTTGGAGAGCTCTTCAAATAATCTTATAGTTCTCTTATTCAATTACACTTCTCTCCAAATAATTATAGCACGCTATTACAGTGCTCTCTTATTCAATTCATGATATCAAAAATGTATTTAAAGCGCACAGGGATTAATTTAAGAATTCCCCAATTCAATTATTGTCCGCTAATCAGTTGTTGCGCTCGCCAAATAATTCCGTCGACTACTGATCTATAATATATTTGAAGACCTCTTAATCAATTGATATCAAAAATTAATTTGTAGCGCGTATTAAATAAAATGAAACGCGGTACTTTCCAATTTTTGATATCATTTTAGGCGCGCTATAAAACAATTGTTGGAGACCTCTTCAATTTAATTAGAGAGGTCTTCAATTCAATCGGAGACCTCTTCAATTTAATTATAGATCTCTCCAAACCAGTTGAATTTAATCATCATGCAAATGAAATGTTTATATCATTTATTGAATTGTATAGGTCTTCAATTTCTTTGTCAAATAACCAAAACTAAGAAGTGTGAAAATTATAGAGACAAGATCTTGACCAAATGTTTAAAGTTTCTCAGAATGTTTTGTTTTTTTTATAAATTTCAGGTCGAGCTCAGAACTTTGTCACCTGAGGCAAATATTAGTTTACTGGAATTCCTGTGGACTTTCTGGAGGCCACACTTTGAAGTTTTCATCCTGAAATTTGGTTAGAATGTTTGGATGATCGCTACATGTAGTCAGAAATAAGGGTCACCTGGGGTCTAATTATAATTTTTGTGATAAAATGACCGTTTACTATGTACACAAATTTCGTTAGACACTCGTATATTTTGAGAAAAGGCTTGGAATGCCCAAAGGGAAAGATCCAGTAGTTTTGATCTGCAACTTAAATGTTTGAACCACGCAGGAGTCAGGACCGAATCAATAGTTAATTTAACCAAGCAGATATAAACATTCATGTGGATATCTGTGTGTTTTTACATACAGAAAATCGAACTACCATACTATTACATTTCGAATCTCAGCTAAAGATATTCCCTGATTCATCTTTTAATTTTTGTTTATGAGTGTTTTATCCTATTTAGTATTGATGAGACTGGCCTTTAACCACATATCAGTGCACTCGCTTTAACCTACTGTTCATTACAGTATTTATTCCAATATTACACAAAATGATATAATCAAGTTAAACACGATATTTTGGGGGGTTTTGTCTCTATTATTTCACCGTATTGATACGCCAGTGCGAATAAGTAGATATTATCAGGCATTATTTAAACAGTCAGATTTCTATTTTTTATGTCATTTGGATATAATCAGGGTAGCCTAATTCATTCGGCACTCCCGTTTAGGATCTGATATTTTTATAGTTGTCAAACCGTAGAAGAAAACGCTCATTTAAAAACTATCTCGCTGGCTTTAAAGTCGAATTAATTAGACAAAATCAGGGGGAATGACGTTTATCATGTAGCTTGGTGCTTTAAGTGGTCTATGTGTAATGGCGGATATTTTCGTGTTAGAAATCGAAAGTAGAAAGTTGTTTTTAAGGGGTAAGTGGATTTTCTCATGATAACAGTATTATGTATTCGACCTTTACCTAGCCATATAAGTAAGATAACTGTAGCTGGTTTTGTTTTAAACGAGAACATGCTAATTTAGTAAAAAGTTATTGAAGGGTTGCCTTCCGTAAGGTTCAACTTGTCTAGCGTTTTTGAAAAGTTTATGTCTTACTGTAAGAGATATTATGGGTTGAGCTGGTTGTCTCTGGCTTCTAGTTAGCTGTTATACACTACATGTTTTTCCCCGCTTCATGTACATATCCTATATTCTGATAGTATAATAGATGAGATTCGCGTCGACAAATTATGCATTGCCGATTTTAGGAGATACACTAAAAATAGATATATATATAGACAATTTATTGAAAACGAACTTGCCTATACAGGATTTTTGGGACTGTAGCTGATCTGTTACCTAGGATCTTGCTAGTACTATGCAGGTCAAGGACGGATAATTCTGTACACATCAGAAGAAACAGAACTCGACAGGTAAGTTAAACCGTAGCCTAGCAACATGAAATGATTTTTACTTGATTCGGAAAAGACAAAGAACGTTTTCCTGTTCTATTAAATAAAGGTAAATGGAAACATATCGGAAAATCAATTGTAAACGCATATAATATGAGCATTTAGCTTCCCATTACGTGTTTTGTGACAAAATGGCCGTTTACTGCGTTAGATTTTTAAAGTTGTTTCACTAACTAACAAACGCACTTCTGTAAAACGTCTTGGATATCTACTTCCACACAAACTATAGTAAAATAGAGGAACTTTTAAATAAAAATAAGTATTTCCAAAAGTTTTAAGTTGTTCAGGGGCATACATGTAGATGTTTTGAAATCATTTAAAATTAGTTATGCAATGTTCCCTAGTTTATGAGTAAAATCAGTGAATAATATCTTGTTTTTGGGACGGTTGTCTGGCTTCTATATACCCGTTGAATGATATACGTCATATCGCATTTGGCAATACAAACAAGTTCAACGGTATCAGATAACGTGATAAAGATTTTCAGGTCGCATATCGTTTTTGGAAAACGGATTCGGTAATTTAAGGTCATTGTATGTTCTATAAAAGTCCTTGATCTAGTTTGCTGTTTGTTTGTAAAAATGCTTTTAAGTTACCGAGGTAAACGTATTTAAAATGTCACAATTAGTTATAGTTACAGGATCGGCAACGAGTTGTTATTCACCATGCGATAAAACAGTTACAAGATAGACAACTCGGTATTATGGGCATATCTCAGAATACATCTATGTACTGGGCTATATAAATGGAACTCATTGGAAAACATTCAGACTGAAAGCCGTGATACATTCCTTTTATATTGCCCCAGTACATAAAATGTATTCTGTTATATGCCAATAAAACAGAGTTTTCTATTTTGACAAAACGATGGTTTAAAAACCCAATTAATTTGATGAAGTGAAACGGAGACTGAAGTTAAGTTACTAAATTTATAATGAAAACGGGTTTTCATCTTTTGGTGATCATGATGACAAAAAAGAAGTCTTCTTTTTATCTTTATTAAAATGATGCAATTATTTCGTTTTGTTTTCATATTAACTTCTGTTTTAAAGGTTTAAATGTTTTACATGTTCGGAAGGCTGCAAACTATGCAAACTAAATATCAAACATCTTTAGACTGCTGCAATCTTCTCCGCCGGAACTTACTTAAACGAACATCATGTTTTTCACGATGTTCATGCGTGAATTTTAGCGGTAAAATGTAGGATAAAAAGGATTGTTACAAGGGCACAGGGGCTTTTAGTAATTTAGACTCTATTG
>JAUMHA010263256.1:0-28743 GCA_032359765.1 Saxidomus gigantea | reverse complement strand
TTGGGAAATTGACGTCACAATGTTTATAACGTTACGTCATAAGTAATTCACGAAAGTCGTCTGGCATAGGAGGGGTGAAAGACCGGTTTTTTAGGCATGGGCAAAATCACCGGAAATGCCGATCCGATATGCAAGAAAAAAATGACTTGACATTTAACTTAAACGACATCAGTGGATATTAAAAACTCTCTTTATCACAAGAGCTACTTTATTACGGCAGCATCGAATAAGTTACTGTAACTTAAACCAATATTTGGACTGATTACTAAAATTATCATCTCCACACTTTTATAACGGCAATCATTTACTCTGTGCCCATACAGGCAACACCTTATTCTTAGAGCATCTATTGGAGAAGTGTTCCAATCTAATTTACAAATATTTAAGAACTGAATAAAATAGTTACATGTATCATGTCAGATTAATGATGATGATTTTGAAGGATTGTCAAAATATTTTATTCCGAAATTATCTAGTAAATAACCATTGATTTATTTTGTGTTCTGAATAACTAATTAGACGTTGTTAAGATGTTTTGTTACGTAAAATCTCTGCTTTCCCAAAAAGTTTAGATAGATGTTCGACTGGATATTCACGTAAAAATGTTCCATGTAAGTTTCTTTTACAAAAGTTGATATCATGTATATTTTCAATACAAAGTGGACTTGCAATCTTGATAAGGTGTCATAGATAACGTTTTGCATATTCATTCAGGGTCTATAAATCTGTTATCACTGCTACATGAAGTTTTAACTAGGTGTTTAAAATGTTACAACACATAAATCAAAACGAAGTGACACGGTTTAAGTATACATATATATGTCCTTGCCGTGCTTTTTGGTTACTGCAAAGCATAGCATATCTATTAGATAGGCATACAACAGACAGATTGACGAGCTCAAAAACTACACCTACTGGGTAAGCTGAATTATACAAAAATCTTTATTTTCGGCAATACAAACATGTAAAAAAAACTTTTGACCTGTTCAATCGTCAATGTAACAAAAAAAGTGTCACGCAAACGTTTTCGTGTATTAAGCTTTATCATATGTTCAGCCAGTGCAATATGCATTGCGTTAGCATAAACAAAACAAGCGTGCACGAGATTATACCTCAAGGTCTGGGAATTCTTTCGACGGGTTTATTTTTTGTTTGTTCAATTGATCACCTTTGGATCTGGCGGGCGGTTTTTGACGGTTTATTTTCAAATGTTTTATTTTGTTATGCTCGGTGTGGTAAATACCGTTGCATTCCCCTGTCCTCGCTTTCTGCAAATACCATAATATTGTACATCGCTATGTTTGCCTTCTGTGAATAATTAAATGAATAATTTACCTCACTTTTTGTGAAAAGATTTAACTTTAAAACAGGTAACTTAACAAATTTTACATTTGTAGCGCGACGAAAAAAACTATTTTTGCCATTTTTAGTAGAAGTAAAATGGTATTATTTTAATATTACTTCTGAAATATTCATTTTTTTTATTGAAATGCTCGCATCTAAGTACGAACATGGATAGCTGCAGTTTGCCCGGATTGGGCTTTATGAAAAATCCGTGGACATTTCCTATTATCTAATTATTTTATCCACGTGTCTTAGAGTTGAGAATTGTATTTTCTTTCAAAATAAACTGCCTACGTATAAAAATATAGATTCAGTTGTAATAACCTGAAGAAGCACGTGCAATCAGGACATCACAGAGAAACGTTTAGATGAAATTCATTTGGAAAATTGTATCGATTGAAGTTAACATTACAATTAGACAAAATGTGGATAAAAAATAATTTATGTTTTCTTTTCACGTTTTAAGTTTTGCAGACAAATAAACAGAAATAAGAAGCCAGTCGATTTAGTATTATAAGATGTATTTTGTAAATGAAAATTTACCTCTAGATCAACAAGCTGTTTAGCTGTATTCCTCACCCCCGGTTTCTTGTTACACGTGATTTGGTTACCATTGGACGTGTTTTGAGATGACGCCGCCGCGTGCATTTTAATTGCTAACGGTACACACTTGTTACGTAATTAGCGAAACGTTTAGCATAACGCACATTTACATAGGACGTCTCCACCTTCGCACATGTGAAAGTTCTCACAAGTCTTAATTTACATTTTCATCTATACAAATAGCTATATCCTTTAAAACTGTTTCTATCGCAATTACGATCAATTTAGCATTTTTCTTTCCACAGTAAGTTTTCCTTAAAGTGTGCAGTCAGTCAGTCGTCCCGTTGTTTAACAAAATAACTTTCAAAATATGCCGACTTATGGAAGCAATATGTGGTAGAATTGCCAAATGTTTGATATATTTTCGATAATGTAATTATAAGAACAAATAAGCTTAACACGTGATAGAGATGAGCGACTTATAGTCACGCAATACTATTCCCATTGAAGAATTTACAACCTAAGGGTCATTATTCATTTATTTCTTACAGACCTGATGAGTAACAGATCCCATTAATTTCTTCAAAGTTATATGAAACAATGGTCTGTCTTTACTTTTGGGTATTGTTTAATCATTTGTTCTTATTTATAGAAAAGTAGTGCCAATTGATCCCCACTAGAGACATGTTCATACGAGAGCTGTGGGCAAATATTGCTTATAACATATAAACAGTATAATCATTACAAATTCTTTATATTTTGTAATAAAATAATGTACAAACTACAGTATGATAGGTCTTTAGAAAGACAGTTTCTGCATTTTATTGGGGACTGCCGACATAATTTACTTAGACACAATTTCCATTGTCACACTTGACAGTTACGGAATTTCTGTAACATTTAGTAGTTTGTTGCCTATCCTGTTTACATTTGACGACCTGAATTCACAGTCATAGTATTAAATTTGTCTTAGGTATAGCTTTTAATTAAACATCGGCAACTCTTTAATGAATTTAGATGCAAAACTGCATTTAATGCTAGAACGAGCAAAGGCGCGTCGGACAGATTAAAAGACAATACTTTATTATTTCATTTGCATTATGTATGGCACACAACATGATCGGAGTAAGAAATGTTGGGTTACTCACTTTTACAATTATGCAATGCACTAAAACAATGGCTATCGGCTTTTTTCTTTTATCTAACGGCATACTATAAATTAATTGATTATGAGTAACTAATGGGATCAATGAATGGACCGGTCAGTATATATTTGCTAAAACTGGACCTATTATTGGTTCTCCCATACGGACAATAATTCATTTATAGATAACATGATAGAATTACTAGAATTCAATTAATTCGCTTGACTTAGTTTTCCCTTTTAAGACATGTGTTTGTGATTCTTAAATACGATGTATAACAATGCTTGCTTGAGTATATATGGCGTCGTGTTTTTATTGTTGTTTGTAGATTTTGTTCCAACAGATGAACAACGAGGTTGTACGAAAACTTGACTATACGCTGGAAGTCTTGAACACAACCTTTCAATTGTAAATATTAAAACACTCGAAGTAAAAAAGATTTGTTGCTATGAATATGGACATTGGTCACATATGCGTGTATAATTGTTTAAACGTATGCACTGATTACACGTATATTAACTGTATGTTAAACTAATAAAAAAACTAAAGCGGCATATATCGTGAGAATAGCATATGAATTATGTCATTTTGTTCAACTATCTGATCAGAACGTACTTCAGTGTTGCCATAAACGTACTTATTGCTGCTTCAACAAACTTTCACGTACCTGTTATCAATATGATACGGTCTCCGGGGACTGTGTTACGGCAGCCCTCCACATCGACTTACTGTGCTATAAATTCTCATCTCTCTGTGAGAAGTCGTATGCTGAATTATGAATGATGCCTGCGGTCTCAAGATGGTCATACACACGGAAACAGGAATCTTTTGATCAGGAAAGAGGAGCGGAAAGAAGCGTTCGGTATACTTTAGGAAAGCCTCTCATAAATTAGCACTCAGTACAATAAGCGCTTAAACTTTACGTATTCTTTTTCTGTATACTATGACAGACCAAACGCTTTTAGACACGAAACATTGATAACACTGTTATAGTCTCATGTAAAACAAACAATTATTTTTTAATCTATTAAATGTGGTCTACGAGACGATATTCTCTGGGAGCAATCGACGGTAAAAGTAGGAGAAAATATATTGCAAAGATTTTGCGGATGCTGATGTAACTGTAAATATGGTTGATATTCGCGATAATTTAATTTTAATTTTCGCGATTTTCCCATTTCACTTATTAAAAGATATCGCGTTAGATAAATTTTACATAGATTAAGTACTACAAGACAATTCTCCTTCTGCTTAATCAAATTTACGAATAAACCTGTCTGCTCATAAATCGAAAATATCCCAATTTACAGTCTATCGGAATATCACTCGGCCTTTTCCGTAGAAATAACAATCGAAACATCACTTGGCCTTTTCGTAGAAATAAAGTTCTAAGGAAAAGGCAGAGTGATGTTCCGATTGTTATTTCTACGGAAAAGACTGAGTGATATTCCGATTGAATTTACAGTAAGATCATAGCTTGAAACAAACAGAAAATAGCAGACAATGTTAAAACAGTCAGGGAAAGGCAAGCCTTGGAATTTAGTTATGTTTTAGTTCTCAACTATATAGCTTTCAAACTATCATGCCGCGTGAAAAAAACATTTTTATTCGGATTGTATTTATTAGGATTATATGCTAAGTACAATGTTCAAATAGTTTAAATACCACCTCTCACTGACAAAGACCGTTTTGGGTTGTTGTCTTTGTTCACAAGCTACACTGTATGCATGCAATATAATTATAATTCTGATCAGAGATACATTTAATCCGCCTCCGTGTCCGAGTGGTTAATTTCCCTGTTTTGTAACTACTGAATGTCTCACTGATTAAGGGTCCCGAGTTCCAGCACCGCTGTCGACCTCACACTTCAAAACAGAAAAATGACATTTTCCAACGGAAAGAAATGGAGTCAAATGAGGGTCCATCTCATGACAATGCTGTTGAAGTAAGGTTAAAACTAAGAATAATGTAACGCGGGCTAAGAAGATTCCTCACTTTCATCTAGGGAGCTATTAACCGCAAATACATCTCCACGGCAAACAATTCCATCACATAAGCTACTTTAAATATCATTATAAAATTATATCCGCTCTGGCGATGATCAGTGTCTCATAAAGATTGATTTGGTGTTCTGATGCACAGTAATTAACTGCCCACCAGGACGAAAAAGAGTTGTTTATTATACGATAACAACGCTGAAAAGGATGTTACTTTGATTCTTACATAACCAGATAACCAGACGGAAAGCATTCTTTTCTACGTTGATATTTATGTAATGTCATGCCGACCAATATGACGTCATTTTGACGGCGTTTTGATCTGCGCGTTGTTTATGGCATAGAAAAACCTACATTTTCTACTGCTAGTACATGTATATAGAAACAAAATTCTTCATATGACTGGTGCTAATTTATTATGAATTCTAAATACGATAACTGTCTTTCTCACATAGCCCCCCTCCCCCACCCAATAAATAAATAAATAAATAAATAAATAAAAAATCTTGATTTAGGAAATAGTTGTACATACCTCTAAATCAATTGGTTGTTTCGATGAATTATGGGCAGCTTTTCTCTTACTGGATGAATTTACAGGAGCTGTTGAACCAGAGGCAGCGGCGGAGTGCATCCTGAATGTTTTGTTTCTATAGCAACTATAGCTGATAACTTCGAAGAGAGCAACTTATGAAATTGTCTTAATATTCGTAAGACAATTTTACTTTCGTTTGAGACCTTTTAGTCACTGTCTAATTTTCAACCGCTGACTGCGATGGTATAAATTTGTAAAAATAAATTCAGATATTTCTAACATGTCGTACAAAGGGTACAATCAGACATATCATTTATTAGTTTAATAGCCAATAGTTGCTGGTAAATACGTGTATATATAAGACTTCCTTTGATCAGAAACCCTACAAGACAAATATAATTTCACACAGTACTAATCAAAATCGAATAAGAAAATGCATCCATTTATTCTTAACACTGTTTAAAAAAGTTGGAATAAAAAATTATGTTTTACACTCCTATTAAATTAAATGTTTTGGTGTTATAATTCCTGAATTTGCGGCACTTTTTTCGCGTTTCAGTTGCACTACAATCTCTTTTGACAACAAACTACGACAAGGCCGCATAAACTCGGTAAATTTGACTTGGGATATTTTGCAAGAATAATAAGATTATTGCATCTGTAATTTTATTGCGCACAAGGGTATCCTTAAATGGTTTATGTGAACTATACAGAACTCAGTATGAGCTTATAGAACTGTTAACGTTTGAATTATACATATATGATGGAATAAAGAAACCTACGTTGTGTTAAGATTGTACGGTATAAATAATGAACGCGTTTTCTACTGTCTTTATTAATTGTATTACTGGCGTGGCCCATTTAGCCATAAATGCATTATTATAATTATGTAACGAGATGTGTTTGCCCTTCTCGATCACCTTTTGGTTATCTGACGTCATGTTGCAGAACATTAGGTACTCCGGCAATATGTTCTTAGTCACCATTTCAAAATATGAAAATTCCGTAAATATTTTCATTTCAAAATATTGCATTACTTATGAACCTGGATAAACGTTACCAGTGCTAATAAACCTTATCGGTAACTTTTAAGCAAATATCCAACATGCGTGTTTATAGTATTTTGCTACTTTAATTTTTTTTCATAAATTAAAACAGTTAATCATTCGGAATTGGAACGTGGCTTATTCACACATTGGAAAAAACATTACAGAACAGAACATATTTTTATTTACATAAGACTTGAACATATACAGTTCCTCGTCTGACATGAGTAGGCGCACTTCCTATTTAGTCTTCAGTTGTTGAAGATAAAATAAAAAAAAACATAAGTTATTTAAAACTCAAAAAGTGCAATATTCACACGTATCTTAAACATTCTGAAATGACTCTCTTCTTTTTTTATTCATCTTCTTAATTATGATTTTAATCAATTGTTTATTTGATATGATATGTTATGATCTTAATTAATTATAATAAGAATATCCTTAAAATACACAATGAATTAAGAAAGTGATTTTCTTAATGAATTTCTATTTTTAGGGAGATTCTTCTTCATAGTTAATTTTGAGGATATTTTTATCGTACGAATATGCTAAAAAAAACAACAATCAATTATTAATAATAATAATAATAAATAGGAGTTAATTAAGAAAGGAAAGAATGCATTTCAGAAAGCAGAAAATTAATTAAATCTTCAACACATTCTGTTCATATAATACTATAATCATATACGATCATTGACGTTTGTCAGAAACGTGTTGATGCTTCTGTAACACGATCGCTGATTTGTCACCTGACTTTGATTCATCTTCAATTGGCATGTGTACATAAGGATTACATGCTCGGCAAACACGTGTTGCGTGTACATTTTGTATTAAGTCGACGGAGTGTATTGGAAGCAATTAAAGATTTGTTTCATTAAATTGTGAAGATATACAGTCAAACCGCTGATTTAGGACAAACATGTTAACACCAATGTCGCTTAACAGGTATTTACAGTAAATTTAAACTATTTCTTTATCAGATAACTTTCATACTTTGGATCAGTCCGCATAATATTATTTAGTGCCGTCTCGTGGTCAAATATTCGCCTGTTTTCGAAAAAAAATTATTTACAAAAAATATTATCATAAAACTTTCAGGGTGTTACTTATACATTTAATGATTGCATTTTGGGACTATTTACATAGCCAAGCAACATAACATGTGTTCTACAAACCTGTCCGATTTGAACAGTAGACGCAGGGTCGTCTGGATCTTTCCACTTTCCTGTCGATGTATAAGCCATTTTTTAAATCTCGTCTGAGTTGATATATGATATATGCCCGAATTCATAGAAGAGGAATAAAAACATTTTCTAAATTTTCCAGATTCCTTCAAAGCATAACCGGGATTCTAGTTGTAACGCTGAAGGTTCACACTGACTGTTATCCATGTTAAAAATACGTTTTCAATGTAAAATCTAACAATTTCAAGCAAGTCGAATATGTTTGTTACATTCTCAGTGATTCGCTCACATAACAAATATTTTTGCATACAAATTATTATGACATTTGTTAGCAAGAAAAATAGATTTGATAGTTGGTGACGTCCGCCGTCAATTTGATTAAAATTTCCTTGATGACAGCTGGCACCAAGCAACGGCGAACGCGAGAATTGCAACTTGGTGCATGGAATCCAATATATCCAATCACATTAAAGTTATATTTGTGTGCAACATCTAGTTTTCCTCATAGTTTATCTTGCACCAACAAGAGTGTAGTTATTATACGACTTTATAACTGTGTTTATGACGTCACCAAATAGTGTTTATTTCAGATTTGCCATGTCATTTTCCATCATTTTTTTAAAATTAATTTTCACAACATGTTCTGTATACGTACTTGCGTCTGCAATTGCAGTTTTCAATTTGATTCATACGACCTTTTTTTACAGCTGACGTTGACAAATTGGCCCTGCAGCAACGTATTGAAAATTCAAAAAATTAGAAGTCTAATGTATCTGATTTTCTTTGCATATAAAAACTCGCAAGCCTAAATAAAATGCATAGATTATAAAAAAAAGTGCGACGTGTCAAACTAAATAAATTAACTTTATGTCTATTATTACAATGACGCAGTAACACTGTCCAACCAAAGTACATGTTCTATGAGATTCCGTTGTCATTTTCTCAAAGAGCCATCATTTATACGTTGAATAGTTGCTATGGTTAATAATCTGTCCTAGTTTGCAAACTGTGCCTTTTGCTACAACGATTTTAAACATTAAGTATACTCATATCTTAAAAGATTATGCCATGTTACCTTATGTTACGTAGTTATCCATGAAATGAAATTAAGAATCTCAGTGGAAAATAAAACAAAGCCAGCACCCTAAAGGCAATCAATAAAGATCGACTTTTAGCTACCACATTGATTTTATTTGTCTTTGATGAGCTCTGTTAATTTTGTTTTCATTCGCAGAAAATTAAATATGTATGAGAGTCCAAATATAAATCCTCCCTGAAGCACACACAACGAAACATCAGGGTCAAAGTTGCCGTGTAAGGCATACATTGGTCGGGCCAATGTACTGTATGATTATACCAGGATAATTCATAAGTACATTGTATTAACCCATTTTTACCTACAAGTTTACTGTTTTCTCTTCAAGTTCTTGTATTGACTCGCTTTCGCTCAAAAATGTGCTATACAAATTACGAAAGAGAGTGTCAAATTTCTCCTTTAAAACATAATTTGGTCAAAACAGCGTGTGTACTGTCTGACTACACCATTCACAAGTACATTATACATTGTATTAACCCATTTGTTCCTATAATGTTACTATGGGATCTTCTTACCCTAATTCGGGCATGTTCATTTCTTCTAAAAGTTTTGTTTTGCAGAACTGAGATGCAGAAGGCAAACAAAGTCCATGTATAATCCTGTAGTTGTAAGTATAACTGATATTTCTAAAAAGTATTTTGTTTCAAAGAAAACATCCTACGTTCTAAATGGATTATACATTAATTGCCCATTTCTTTACACCTACATACATATTCACGTGATACATCCTTTTAAGATGTTGGTATAAACTCAGTTTAAGTCCAGCGATTACTTTGATCTTATTTGGCAAAACAATGGTTGTACTGATACTGTACAATAAAAGAACTGTGTTCTATTTAATATTATAAAACAATTCTGAAGGAATCCCTTTTTGTATTCATGTCTTTTCAATCTTTACGTGTTGTTCCGATTTGAAGAAAAAAAGACATTAGGAAAGTATTCGTACAAATAACCGTAGCGATAATTAGTGCCTACTAAACTACATAATAATATTATCTTATTAATGGTTCAGAAAAGAGAATTCTATAAATAGATCATACTTAATTGGAACTCGCTCGTCCTACTTACAAGTAAGTTTAAAAGATCTATATATACATGTACATGCTCTTTTACATGTCCATTTTGTAAATAGCACACTTATTTCAGAAATTATTAACAAATTTCTTCGAAGCAACTGTCCATTTCTTTTTAAGCTATAAATTGTTTAAATGCCCACCAAAAATAAGTAAAAAGTGAGGCAGTTATTTGGCACATTCAGACTTCACAGTTTTTTTATAAAAGAGAAACTTTGTTGCATTATCTGGTTGCCATGAGCTTTTTTATTGGTTTAAATTACAAGTTGGTAGAACTTATATTGTTATTTTTATTGTGAAAAAAAACTAGGAAAATATGTAGAGGATAATTGTTGGTTTCGGTGTAAGATCACGTTATAATTTCACCGAGTGAGCACCAAAAGTGATATTTTCACGAGTGGCGCAGCCACGAGTGAAAATAACTACTTCTGGTGTTCACGAGTGAACTTATCGTGATATGACATCGATACCAACAATTTTTCGTTTTATTTTATGTCTCAAACTCTACTTTTGTTGAGTTTATTTCAATAAAATGTCGAAAATTGCTGGAAACGTCACCAGAAAGCATCGCAAGCATGACGTCATTTTGAGGATATCAGAACATATGGTTTCCGGCATTCATTACGCTCGGTATATCCGGGTAACATATTTTGATTATTTTCACTGCGTGGACAGTGAGTTTAGCGGAATATAATTCACCGTTATTTCGATAAACCACCGAAAGACATGAAATAAATTGATAAAATTTTGAAAACGCTGACCAATTTACAAATATTTCTTTAAAAACTTTATGCTTTTCTAACTTTACTTAATAACTGAATTGTATCGTTTGATCACCAGAGAACAACCAGGTGTCTATTTTACGCAAAGTGAGAAGTTTTTATCGGAAAATCGTCTTTTGCCAAAGAAGTGTATTTTTCTTCGTTTTTATTAAGTAGTGCATTAGAAGAAAATTATTTCCGCTCGTTTCGTTCCTTACGGATCACCTCGTGGCGCTATATTCGCGCTCTGCCTTGCACGCGTTTTACCCACATAGGGTGTCTTGTCATTTTGCGCTTGTTACAAAAAACAACGTGACTGACGAAAATTCAAATTCTTTAGTCAACTAACTGACTAGATAGATAGAAAGATATTTCCTGGCATTACTGAAATATTTTCATGGAAAGAAGTCTGAGGTAATTTGACCGCGATAGGAAAGGCGGTGACAAACTGAAAACGCACCAGGATGGAAAAAAGATTCAGTACATTTTAACGGTGAAATTATATAGTCTTTGAATCAAGTGATTTTGGCTTTGGAAATGCTATAGGAGGTTGCTATTGAATTAAATTATCACCCGATGTTCAAGTGGCTTACAATGTATTAACCTATTGAAATGTACTTCTTGTTGAATTCATCCGTATTGAGAGACTTGCGAACTTTGAACTAATTTGACAGTTTTGTTCTTTTGTTGACTTGCTACAAAAGACCTAAAATCAGTTTACTTTGGCAAACCAACTTGTTTTACCAGAGCACAATGGTAGTTTGAGTTGAAGGTTTGACTATAATATCGGTTGCCATAGACATAACATTGGCTTTGCCCGGTAGCACAAATCGTTAACAGAACTTTAACACGGAAACTGCAATAACATATGACAATATATCAAGTAACCACGCCGAAGATGGAATATAATTTAATAGTGTTAGGCCTGCAACCAGTCAATTGTAAATTGTAATACCAAACATGCAACAAAATTCATAAATATGGATAAAAATAAGTTTCCGTGTCTCTTAATTCATACTTAACTTAATAGCTTATTGACTATATTTTATCTGCAGAACATCTATCCTTTTGACGAAATTATGTCTGTTTTGCAAGCACCGGTGTAATCAAGTGCTTTTTATTATCGACCGCTGTCACATTGAATTTTCCTGTCTGTCTGAACACAAAATTGGTGTTTGCACTGTCTGTCTTTGCACGTTTTAAGCATGTACAATTTAATAAGCATGTGGACGTTGTTAGTTGTTACCTCGTTCTACTGCAACAAAATGCAACTGCCGTACTCGGAGTCAGAATGCAGCATAAAGTTTTTAGAAACGTCTGTAAATAATGTATTTTAACGTTACTTTTAAATGGAAACAACTCGGGACAGAAATCAGAAATTACCTTTTAGCTTTAAGGCCACAAAGATCAAAATTTCAAACACAAATTAATTGCAAACTAGAGAGGGGTCAGTTTGTTCCCAGGGGTAGATTTTAAACAAAAATGGAAGAAAATCACTACGACATGCGATAAAACAAATTATTTGCATACCAGATTGGAGTTTCTTGCATGCCAGATGGGGATATCTGCAGTTTTTACCGGTGCTGGAAAAACTCATCTTACACCCCTCTGTGTAAGACGACTTGATACGTGAATTACTTGCGACGTAACTTTATAAACAATGTGACGTCATTTCCCAAACACAGCATCTGAATAACGTGTGTTTTCTATATTTAAAAGGATCATTTCGATAAGTTTTTATTTAAATATTTATTTCAAAGACGGTATGCAAGAAAAAGTTTCTGCCATGAGATACTTGGTTCAGATGGAAATATCCGTCACTTCGGGTATTACTAACTGTTTCGCGGGAACAGTTCTCGCCAAAACAGTTACCCTCAGTGACGGATATTTCGATCTGAACCTCGTGCTCAAGAAAAAAATGAATACTCATAACTCCAACAAGATTTCTTAGAAGTGTTATTGTATCCAAATGCAATAGTTCATGGACGTGGCACACATTTTGAACCCGAAGTCATTTTTTAAAACAAACACGGTAACCACTACACAATGCTACATACCAAATATCTAAGCTCCCTTTCCTTTTCTGGCAGTAGTTTGATTTAAATTCATCTTACATATACATGTATGTCTATCTGAAAAAAGCAACATCCTGGACCAATACAGTTTTAACCCTAGGGTATGACTTGAATATAAATGGTAGAAGGTTACTACACAACACTTGTTTCACGCCATGTGCCTAGAAGACGGTTAATGTTTTTCCCTATTGGTTGTCAATATGCTGTTCGTGGAATTTTTATCTTTGAGCAAATTTTATGAAAAAATAAAAAAATTAACAATAAAGCGGCATAACTATGAAATATGATTAAAATTATCCCGTTGATACAGGAGGATACGTTACCCGAAGTAATAATGAACAAGGGGCTTCGATTTAATGTGTCGGGTAAACAGTTTCAACTAGTTCTACTTAGGTTTGTCGAGATCGCAAAGATTACCCGTGTCTCGTGGTGTGGTCCAAGTTAATAAAACAACTTTATCAGAGAAATATAAAGTATGCAAATAATGACGTCATACCACCAAGTTATTTTGTAATGAATAATTTTAATATGATATTTCCGATTAAAGTGACAACCATGAATCTAAGAAAGACGTTAATCGCTGATTCATACACATTTATATCCACCAATAAGAGAAATCATCCGGTATAACTCATTTTTTACAGATATTTGGAGCATATTCTAAGTTTTAAACTTCATTCCTTGCAATAATTCGGTATAATGTCAATTTTGAAGGGTGATAATGTCAATTTTGAAGGGTGATAATGTAATTTTGAAGGGTATATAACGAACTCAATTGGAACATTCAAATTTGTTCCTTATATCCGGAGTATGTTATATCCATAGAACATGTTTATATTATGTAAAATAGGAAAACATTCGGGCCCAGAAATTGTGTTCCTTATATCAGAAATTTCGCTATAACCGGAGTCGTTCTATACGGAGTTTACTGTAATGCAGTGTATGACATTTTCAATAATACACGTTACTGTTCACACCTCTCCGACTTTAATTGGTGCTGCAGCGTCCCCGGGATCCCTCCATTTTCCAACCGATGCATAAGCCATTGCAAAAGTCTGATTTATGTCGCAGATTATGTACGGTTTAGATAAAATATGCATTGTTCAACTTATTCTTTCCTTTCATTTAAAGGTATCCTATAATGTTTTTGTCAATTCCATCAATATATTACCGAGTTATTCCAAAAAAAAAAATCAGCCTTACGAAAGAAGGCAAGACGTTTACACAACCTGACAAGACGTATCTTACGACATGATCTCTAAGTGCAGTCTGATGCATGTTTCCTGAATAAATACGACTTACTTAAACTTAAGGTTTTTGGCATACTAAAAACTGAATTTTCCTCTAACAATGACGTCACCGAATTTAGTGCTTAGATAGGCAATATGTTCCCTTGAATCATATGTGGTCGATCAAATTAAAAGTGATTTTATGATTATTGTATTGGTTTTATGTGACTTCTATCAATTTAGAAGCATCACAAGTGTAGTTTTTCTGCTTTTACAACAGCATATATGTCGTCTGCAAAATGTTTCCTGCAAGTTTGACAGATGCTTGTGATTCTCTCTTGCGTGATAGCCAGCACTTCATAGCATGTGCTCTTTTACGTATCTGCTTCTGCTATTTAAAAGACTGACTTTGCACTTACAAATTAATTTTCAACGATCTTTAGACAATCCCCAACAGCGACACAGTTTATTTTGAATAAAAAAGATTATTCAAGATAATATCGGTCAAAATACGATACGATACGAATATTTTATTACGCATACAACAGTTTACAATGTTTATAGCATATTTTGACCAAAAAAATATAAATAAATAAATTTAAAATCTCATCGAAAAATGAAGCTACTTACTTCGTTAAAGTAATTACTGTACCAAAGATTATTGATTATTTAGAATATTGATTATACTGTTTCCTTGATGAGGCTTTTTTTATTTTAATTACTGATATTTGATTCATTAGCAGCATGTTAAAAATGTATGAGAGTCAAAATGTATACGCGATCACTGTAACAACAGGATAGCAAGATTTATAGGTAGAAAAAGGAACACTATGATCTCAGTATATCCTGTGCAAAGAATGAAAACTTGTAATCAGGGTAGTGATATCCTATGGAACAAGATCACATTATTCGTAGACAAGATAAGATATATTTTCAAAGTAATACCAAAGTTATTTTGCATAAAAATACATTATATGAATAAGATACAAAGAAATAGCCCGACATAAGACAGCTGCGGCGTTCCATACTATAATATCTAAGAGTCTCTGTTTTCCTGATCTAATGGTAGAAATAGCAGAGAGTGACACTGATGCCCTATATTCTTAACTCAAGTAAGGCTGTAACTATGGTGCGATTCCTTAGTGACGTCACGACGCCATCTGGTAGCATATAACATATTATTAAAAGTGTCTTTACTGGGGTTCAGATTTTAGACCTGATTGTAAGATATAACCGGTAAGCATTCTGTCGCCGGGCCGTCTTCAAAAACAGTAGATGGAATCACCTTGTTTGAAACATTATATCAATAACTTCGTTTCAAACTTGATTCCTTCTACTGTCCATTGGTTAACACCTCAGCCCTAATATCCTACATTATCATCAATATGTAAGATCCTTTTTCGGCGTAGCTGAATAATCTGGCTTTTCCCTTACTTTTTGGACAAATCAAATATTACGAATGGAATGGAATTTGTATACGACCCTCTTGATCAAGTGATCGCTGCATTGAAAAAATTGCCTGTCTTGAGTGAAGCGCCTTCTAGCGGCCGGTCTACACATGTAAATCCAAGATGACAGCATGTAGGGTCATGTGAAACATTGAAATATTTACACTTTTCTTTGTTAATGTTTTAGTAGATATAACCTCATTATACATATGTCTGCCAACAATTTGCCAGCAAAACGAGTTGCACAAACAATTCTTTCGTGTTCCCCCAACAACACATATTATATGGTCTAATATGCTGCATATCTAAAATAGACAGTATTCAGTATAATATGTCCGCTTGTTTTATGAATGAAATGTTATACGGTATGCAAAATTGGCTGCAGATTGAAATATCCGGCTCTCGGCTAGACGCCGTTTACATCTTTGTTTTAAAGATATCTTTGATCTTTTTACTTTCTTATTTTACAAAACCAATCTAGATTAGTGTATTCTGGCTCACAATTTGGCGACGTTCAGGTGGAAAAACATAGCAAACAATTCCTTAAAATTACATTGTAATAACGATCACTTTGAAGGGAAATATCACTTTCAGAAGAAGAGTTTCCGTATAACATAGTTTTCTTGCTTAAAGTATTGGAAGATATCTAAGTATCTGTAAAATACTATCTGGTTATGCAACAATTTTATCAGATAAGCGAGCATACGAGTGCAATCTTGGGATTGTAATATCGACCGCTGTCTTGTTGAATTTTCTTGTCTATCTTAAAGAAATTTACTGCCTTTGAGACAAAAACATGTATAGTTATTTGTTCGAGAAAGTTAGATTTTAACTTTTGAAAATCAAAAGAAGACAGAAAAGATAATGAAAATTTTAGTATTTCCTAAGCTGTAATGGTTAAATTTAATATGGAAATAAAAAACATACCGTTAAGTCAACAACTGTCCGTCTATCGCTTGAAAGATTCGGCTTTTTCGCCAGACTGGAAGCCACGTGCATATTTTCAGAACTGGAAATTGTACCGAATTAAGTAGTCGGAACTTCCGGTTGAGTTTAACAACACTTTCTAGTAAAATATATCACAAATTAAGCAAACACTTTTATAAAATTCTACTTTTTACACACTTAAAGTCTCAAACGTAGTTTATAGTACTTTTAAGATTAATTCACGGGTTGCAAAGCACTCCCAAACCATAAAGACAAGAGCAGGAACCAGCAGACGCCGGAATATGTTATTTCCTATCAATCTGCAAAACAAGTACCCTGTTATTTTATTATCATCTTTATCGCATGTACTTTGGCGATTTATGTTCGTTTTTAATTAAGCCAGGAACCATTATTTATTCATATGACTTTGTTTGATTTATTTATGATATAAAAAGCTATATGGGGATATAACTTACCCGAGAGCATCTCGTGCAAGAACAGAGGTGATGGCCGCAATATTCTTTAAATAGAACATGCATTAAATTAATATTTGAAATTTAGAAGTTGAGAAAACTTTCAAATTTATCAATTGTTTCCTCGCAATGAATTCAGATCTCAAACATCGCGAAGAAGCCTAAAATTGGTACTGTAAAATAGTAAAAAAAAAAACGATAATGATATTAGAACTTCTACTAAAATGCTTTGAAAGTGAACTTAATTCAAAAGCGTTTTCCAACACGTTATGTAGTTTTTATGTTACATTTATATTTCCTGTAACGTTTATCCATTTGTCAGTTTACCTCGGTAGCTCCTTCAGATGTGTAGACATTTACATTTTTTTGAAGAAACAGTAACATTTGTGGACAAGCTGCTTTGATATGAAATGAAACATTGTAGAAGCTAAGAGTAAGTAGTGTGATGTATTGTTAATAAACCATGGCCTGGTGTGGTGTGAAAAAGTCAATTTGTGCACGTTTTATCGGAGTTGTTGCGGTTGACGTTTTTACACTGCCTTGTTGTGCAATGACGCCATGATTTGTAACAAAATAATGTTACACGAACAGACACTGCAAATATTGTGGAACTATTGCTTATAACCAAACAAGGAGGATATGCTAAATAGGGATATTAATACAGTAATTTGATCAAGATCGCGGATTCGCCCGAGCCAATGACAATCAGGAACTGCCCTTACAAGAATTGGGTAATACCGGTACGTGAGGATTTCACGTACAAGCAATATGGAATTTCATTTCTCTCAGTTCGTTATTAGCAATTAATTATTGGATGTATTTTTGAAACGTATTCATAGGTACATTGTATATTGAATAATATATTTTATTTGGTGTACGAAATATGTATTTTCGTATCCAAATACTTTTTGCTGTGGAAATAAATCAACTGCAAAAAAAGGGTACATTTGATTACTATCCATGGCAATTAAATTTCTGTATTTAACATTTTGTCAAAATGCAGCTAATAATACGGTACAAACTTTTTTTTCTAATAGGAGGTATACATTAGTTCCTACCATGGTCTATTTCGACAGCTGATCCGTCGAGTACCTTGCACCGGTTGGATATTACTTGTTTGTGCCAATAGTGCACGTATAAGAGAGAGATATTGATCAGGATTCAGACCAAATACATTTATTTCTATATGGCTAAATTCTTATCAATACTTTTTTTCATTTAACTTTTCAACTTAACTCGCTATCGATGAAAAATACAGTCCGAGTTTTAAGACTAAACACATCCGTTTTAAATGCCCACGTGACAACCTTTTCATGGACAACCTAGACGTATAAACATATCCTGTGTTCGATTGGCTAAAATAGCTCAATTTTATATTTAACCAATATGAGGCTAAACGTTAAAACATCATTGTAAGGGTGACGGATTTGGTAATGGATAACAAGAAGTCAACAAAGTCGTAAGGGCTTCGGTAGCTCAGTGGTTGCGGCGTTCGCCTCAGCAACTGAACTTCACGGGTTCAATCTCAGTCCTCGGGCAAAGACACTGATGCCACACGTGCCTCAGTCCTCCCAGCAGTAAATGGGGTACAGTTATCTCTCTCTTGCGGGCGTGATGACAACTGGAATGAATGTTCGGGAGCGATTTAATAGGCGATGGCGCTTTCTTTGTAATCGAACTAAAATAAATTTGTATAAACTAAAACCTAAGTCTACACACACTGCATTCATTTTCTTGGCAAGCTTACAGACATTTAAATGTAATGTGATGTCAATGCCCTGGTACTCCAGATAAGAACTGAAATAGCATATTCCTCTGTGACTATCATGCTAGCATGTTACTGTCAAATTATCAAATGTTTCAGAAGAAAAACAGATTTTTGTAGTTGCTATATCACTGCAAAACAAGTTCACGAACACAGCAATTTTTCAGTCAATATATCAACAGCGCTTTTACATGTGGATCCCGATGTTCTAAGGGTTTATTTAAATTTCAAATCATAACGTAGTAAATAACACTAAAAATAAAAATAAATCCGATTGTTTGCGTTAACAACAGAAAAGTTCGGTCAAATTCAAATAAAAGGCAGATGTTTCACTGAAAAATAAATAGATCTTAATCGTAAACATAAAACTTTTCAGTACCAGCACCGGATTTGGTACCAGCACCGGATTTCGCCTATAATTTTCGATACAAGCACCGGATTCCGCCTATAGTTTTCGGTACCAGCACCGGATTCCGCCTATAATTTTCGGTACTAGCACCAGATTCTGCCTATGAAGATGAACGTTTAACAGCATTACAATGTACATGTTATCAAAACTTAATAATCATCCCAAAATTGGACGAACAAATACAACAACACAATGATCAAGTCAGTGTTTAATTACAAGACAAACATCAATCAATATAAAATGGCCCATAAAATAGCAATGAAGAAAAGTAACACATTGATGTTTCTGCTTCTGATTTACCTGACGCCAGGTGTCAATCACTTGACTTCAATACTGATCAAAATTCGACTTAACCTACGACAAACAATACACATAGAAAAATGTTTGAATGGATTCCTTTATTATAAATACCCCAATACCAACAAAGGGGCAAGGTTATCGCAGCATTGGCTTTCTGTTTATTACTGTGACAGATGTAGAACCGTGAGCCCAACTGCTTAAAATGATTGAAGGAACTAAAATGGAGCTTTATCAAATATTTACAACCGGTACTGTAACAGTATTTATTTATTAACGCGTCAACTGATACGACGTTCGTATATTTGCTTTTGCTCGAATCAAAGTAAAACATTTCATAGTTGTTCTCATTGGAATTCACTGCACACACAATTGAATAAATCACTCCGCAAAGACGAAGTCAAATCAAGAAAATGAATCAAATTATGTAACACAAAACGCTTCAATTTCTCAAAATTATATAGCGACGGGAATACCGCACCAACTAATTGCATCTTTAAGAATGAAACGTGAAGTGCCCTACCAAGACACAATGTAATTTGCGTGCTGTTTTTAGTAAACAACAATATGCAATAGGATAAAGTTAGGCTTCACATTTCTCCATAGCTAGTTCTCCTGTGATTTAAATGAATATTTGATGCAAATTATATCTCTAAAAAGATCAAAGAAGCATCCGTATGATCATTTGGCACGCAATGTGAATTTTCACACTAGATCTTACATTAATCATTTAAGACCAAAGTCAACAGTCTAAACCTTCTTAAACTTTCCAAAATATCTCTAAGGGGAAATTTTACATATTAAATGGAGACCGTTTCGATCTCCAAGACAGATGAACATCAGAACAAGTGTCTAAATATCTTAATTCCCTCGCTCTTTAGAAATGGAGATAACGCGGCGCAAAATTAACAGAAAAAAATGAAGTGTCTGGTAGAATGGTTGAAAATAGAATAGTTAACACCTTTCTGAACACATTCTGCACTTTAACAGACAACAGTTATCATATCTTAGGTACAGAAATTCTTTTCAACATTCCTGCCATCGAGAATCATAGCTCTGCCTGAAACAGATCATGTTAAGTAAATGAAAGGGCGCAAGATATTGTGGTAATCAAAAACGAACTGCCCTATTCAATGATCTTGTTACTGCAACAGTACATACTATAATTTTGAGTAGGTTATATAGGAGAAACTGTCGGGATAATTTGCCTATGTAATAGCCTTATTAAGAAAGGGTTGTTGAAAAGTCCCTCTTAAAATCATCTTTTAAATCTTTAGTTTGTGTTTACTTCTTCATGAAAGAACGTGTGATTGATACACTATTATCACATTGATAAGTTAAAAAGAAATGTACAAGACTTGCATTGATATTTTTTTAGAGTTTGTTATACGTAATTTATTTTTAGAAATGTTCACTGCTTTTCTGACCTCTTTTTGTAGAGAGCAAACTTGATGTTTAACGCTCTAATAGCAATGTGATCTAATTTAAAGCTTACACAGTAAGTAATAATGGTTTTATATCACCATCTCTAACATAGTGAGCATTCAATAGGATATATGAATACAAGTTATTATGAAAAAGAAAATTTTAGTGTTGACCAATTTTTATATATTACAAAAACACACCCATACCATAAAAACTAGTAAGTGTGTAAAGCAGAGGTAGCAGATTGGTTTTCATCTGTAGTTTGTAAACGGGATATCTTGCTCGTCCCTCACGTTATTGACTTTCTTGCCTGATACATTTACATTACCTCAGATGAGTACCTGAAAGTTTTACGATAAACCACTTTAAAACCTTGAATATTATTTCATTTACATTTAGCCCGGTTTAAACGATTTTATAAAATGACCTGCAACATTCCTAATATGCGGAACGTTCTTTAAAGCCCATCCCGGGGTCACGATCGTACCTTCTCATATGACACCAATACTTGTTTTTCCAGGAAGCGGACTCGAGAGTGACTCGATAAGCTACAAGCTTTCTTCACAATCGAGCTAAAATAATAAATTAAACTAAACGCTTTATCTTTAAACGTAAATGCGTAAATGAGTGTTTAATTTCAATTTTGATCACTAAGTAATTAGCAGCTATTGTTCAACTTTGTAAAAGTTATATTTCTTATCATAGCTTTGAACTATTTTAGCTGTTGTTTAATTTTCGAAATAAGTGATTCAAACGTTTGATATCTGAGGAAATTACGCTTACATAATTTAGGCAGCGCTCAGAGAAGGATATCAATACATTTTTGTTGAACTGTAATTGGACTCGCATTCACACAAATGTCGATTTAAATTCAGCAATTTGCATGCTTAAGCAGGGGAAGATCCCCGATATTCTTAAAGTCAAGTAATTCAGCAATCTAAAATGATAACGAAACTAAAGAACAGTCGAATATATAAGACATTCGCGAAGAAAACTACACTACACGGTACAATTCATATTGAATTTAATCAAACCTATGACAAACACTTTGCAATATAAGACGGAAATAATTGAATAGGCTCTGTTAAAGGTATTGTATTGTTTACTTAAATAGGCTCTGTTAAAGTATTTTTTACTTAAATAGGCTCTAGTGTTTAGTGTTTACTTAAAGTATACATTCACATTGAATTAATGTCTTAGAATGTAGCTGATAATTCTGATTTTATGTCTTAAGGTTTTAAGTAAACAATACAATACCTTTAGCAGAGCCTATTTAAGTAAACAATACAATACCTTTAACAGAGCCTATTTAAGTAAACAATACAATACCTTTAACAGAGCCTATTTAAGTAAACAATATTTTACCTTTAACAGAGCCTATTTAAGTAAACAATACACTACCTTTAACAGAGCCTATTTAAGTAAAAAATATTTTACCTTTAACAGAGCCTATTTAAGTTAACAATATTTTACCTTTAACAGAGCCTATTTAAGTAAACAATACAATACCTTTAACAGAGCACACAATCAGAAGTCATATGTGGTTATATTCTACTCTATAAAGTTATACTTAACGTTGATGATATACATGTACCATTTACTTGTGCATCTGAGTTTGTGTTTACACAGACAACTGACAAACAATTAAAGCAAGAGCATAACTTTCGCAAAGTGCAAAGAAGCGAATACATAATGTTATAGGACAATCAACAAAACAATTCTGTGATTTTTATTGGCAGACTTCATGTATTAAAATATGCCAGGGGGTCTGTAGATTATGGCACACAATATAAGTGGTACTAGATGGTTTAGAGTCATATAAATTAAGAACAATGTCTTAGGGGGCCGCTCATATAAAAGGTTAAACAAAGAATGCCATTGTCTCATATAACTTGAATATTTCTAATGTATAAAACATAGTTTTGTTTTATTATCTATTTTTACTCATTCATCTAATAAATGCTTTCTTGTCATATAGTATAAAGTTTTAGTGTTCAATTTCAAAGGTTATAAGAATGGAAGAAGAGCTGTCTCTCATAACTAACGAATGCTCCCATAACTGACGAATGATCCCGAAGCAGTATCCAACAGTCTGTGAATTTGACCTTCAAATTGTGGACCCTGTACTTATGCGCAACACTTTATATCTCCACGTGCTAGATATTTTTTTTCCAATCCATTTCAATATCCTTCCATGTATAACGGAGTTACAATTTGGACATAAACATGTGTATATATAAAGAATTCTAAAGAAGTTGGACTTGCGCGAGATATATCATCTCCATGTGCTCAACAATTGCGCCATGTAATTTTCAATTTTTTCTATGCATGACAAAGTTGCCATGTATACTGTACTCCATTACCTTTATACTGTAATAGTGACCTTGACCTTCAATGTAAAGAAGTTGGACTTGCGCCAGATATGTCATTACCTTTAAATTGTAAATGTGACCTTGACCTTTGAGAAAGGGTCAATGGTTTTGTACGCGACACATCGTCGTGCTAAGTTACAGTCCGGACACGGATCTATACATGATTCAATTACACTTAAACTATGTGGCATTGAACATGGGTCCCTTCATACATGACCACGTTACAGCCCGGACACAAAAACATGGAATGCCGGATACACGGACTGACGGACAAACAGAAAGGCAGACGGAAGGACGGTGCGGTTCTAATGTGCCCATTCTTAGGTGCATGGAATTGGACTATAAAAAATTAGCGTTGTTTGCGTTTGGTACATTCTGTAACGAAAGTTTATTAACATACTCAAAGTAACAGCATTGTACTTTTGTATATTCATGTACTTCTATCAGTAACACTGTTTGGTTGAGAGGCATGTAACTGCCACGGATATGTCCAAAATTGTGACTGACATGACTGTCTCGAGCAGGAATTTTATTTGATTTTGATTAGATAACAGTTTTCATGTTCAAACCAGACAACCAAACAGTTATTCGAATTGAGAATACGAACTTCCTACGTAATGAAACAGGCCATAATGCCACTCTGTATTCCACAAGCTTATCGATTATGTCATGCTAGACTGCAACAGACGAAGACAAAATAATTCCACATTTAAGCGTCCAAAACTACGTTCTTTCGCATTTCTGTCTTTTAAATATATTTTTTTCTTTTTAAGATGTCAATGATACTGTTTCGCTAATAAATTCATCAAAGGTTTGGAGCCAAGGCATAATTACCCGAGAGAAGCCATTCTTATAACAAACGAGTACTCGAAGCATTCTAATTATCAACCCTTTATCTCCATTCCTGCCTGAGAAAGATCTAATAGATATATTTGCACGTGAATATTCTATAACCGCCTTGTATCGAAACTAATTTCTGGATCTGCAAGAAGTGATTCAAAACTTTATTAATTAACCATCCATTATGACGACATACTAGAAGCTAAATCCTTGGATAATGGTAAAAGCATTTTCGACACCTTCAAACTTGAAACTCATTTCTTGCTCCTCCAACCTGACATACCCTGTTCATGCATAAATTACGGAGGCAACTTAAATTAAATCGTCCACTCTCGTATAAATTGAATACCAAACTGTCATATCTATATATTTTGTTTTGCCATCGTGGACACATCATTAAAATACCTCTCAGTCATTGTGGGGCCATCGAATCTAAGGCACTGTAAAAGATTTGCTGGCGGGTGTAATGTTGATGTCTGATTCTTTTTTATTTTATACCAAAGAAATCCGAACTTGATTAAAATCTGTTACCACAAGTAACAATTTCTAATACGTTATCGAACACTTGTGCGTTAAAGATAGCATGTGTCTCAGTTTTAGCTGGCAGCAATTCTGATACAAATTAAACGGTTAGAAAAAAACTTGTTCGACCATTATATATCTCCGTGCAGTTAGTTTATACAAATTTATTTTAGTTCGATTACGATGAAAGCTACGTAGCTTATTTAAACGCTCTCGAACACGCATTCCAGATGCCATCACATTCGCGAGAGAGAGGCAGTGAGTTTTTCATCGCTGCTACCCATTTACAGCTGAGGCATGTGTGGTTTCAGTGTCTTTTGCCCAAGGACACACCTCGTTATCCGGCTGGGATTCGAACTCGGGACCTCCCGTTCCGGAGGCGAACGCCCTAACCACTGAGCTATCGATGCCCACTCCGTGCAGTTTAAATTGTACGTGTATCCCCTTTTAAGTTAGTAATGTGTAACAGTATGTACTTAAATTAAAACATTTTATATTGAAAATCTTGTGATAGTTGAATTCTAATACGTATCAAAAGAACAAGAAAATATCAAATGCCCCAGCAAATTACTTATAGGTAAACATAGCTTTATTTCATTTACACATAGAGCATTATATATTACCAAATTGTTGCTTAATATGTTGTCAAATCTTGTTCATTATGCACTCTTTATGAAAGGACAAACAATATGCAGACCCATATATCATAATCACCACCGTCTTGTTGTTATTTGCCATAATAAAAGCAATAAACATCATAATTAAGCATCGTAACAGACGCACTAGGTAGGCTCAATAGGCTTGTTATATTTGATGAAGTGTGTCTCCACGACCGGAGAAGCTTTTTCAATGGTTCTTTTACATTCTAACGTGGGTACAGGACTTCGTTGCAATAATATAGAACGTAGCAAAATGTATAGCGACTCCTTGAATTACATTATAAAGAAGGTACATTGCAATATAGATGACGAAAATCAACATACTTATAATTTACACATGTATCGACATGTTTCTGTCGCTAAGCCTTCTTCAGAATAAATGCATATAAACAAATATGACGTCGCATTCGAATCGGAAAACGGAAACGAATGTCAACATGCAAAGCAGCGCTTAAACATTTTTGAAAGTTTTAGATATTGATATAAATCAAACAAAAATACAGCGGTTTCAATTACAAAATATCATGACATACATTGTTTAAAAAAATTAAAACTAACATATCCATATTTAACAGAAAATGGTTTAAGATGAATTAGTATTGTAGCATATTATGAGAGTGAAAGACAAATTTGAAACCGCTTTAAACAGATCAACAAGCACGACCCGGCGTGCAAATTCTAATATGATAATCAATATGAGAACAGTTTAATAGTTCAGTCTACAGACTGTTTAAAATTACAAAAAACAATGAAGTACAATTCTACAAATATGCGGTCTGATGACACGTCTCTATACTTGAAAAGATTGTTTGGTAGGGTTAAGAGCGCCTCTTCTAAAATAAATGTAATTTCCAGACTGCCAAAGTTTAACTGAATTTACATTTTAGGAGATCCATTTTGAAAATACCACGTGACAAAGTTAGACTGAAAACTACAACTATCCTGAAATATAAGATGCAATTGCAGCATCCTTGAGCCTTTCTGTGTCTACAAAGGGACATAAAGTTCAATATTTATTGAGGATTGTCTACCAAAAGACAATTTCGGCAATTATATGACCAAAACCGCCAATGTTTGGAAGAAAATTCCGTTTTGAAAATGTTGAAAGAATACCAATGTTGTCAGTAAATCTTCGTTTTTAAAAGTTTTGCTATGAAAAGATAATATACATTTATATTGTATAAATACCTTTTTCGCTTTTTGTAGAAATAAATGCTTCTTTCTTTAATGAATTGTTAAGCATTTTAATGGTATCTTTGATTGTGCGTGCTCCGTCCTAAGTATCAAGCAACATAAAAGTAAATTAATGGAAACAAGTTTAAATCCATATAGTAAAAGATCAACCGGAAAGAGGAATATAGTTTTATCGTTTTGTCTTTAAACTTTATTGTCATCTCTTGTCGGATAATTGATTTTATTGACAATCATCGCTCCAATTATATAGAAATAGTAAAAGATCAACCGGTAATAAAAAGAGTATGTTTTCGATTTGTCTTTAAACTTTATTGCCATTTCTTGTCGGTTAATTGTATTTATTGTAAATAATTATCCAAATTAAAAATAAACCTTTCAAATATGTAATTACATTAAACTTTGCTTTGTTAAAGTAACCGCACATATCATTTGAAACAATATATATCAATCAATCTAAAACTTTATGTATGTCAGTTGTTGAAACAGTTACAAAAACTTCATTGATCTTAAAGAACTAAATCATTAACATGTGGGGCAAAATCTAGACACTGGTTACTTTCAACAAGTAAAAAATCGAGTTTTAGCACTCACAAAAGATTGTTCCATTATAACGAAGATGTAAAACCTAGTCCAACTGAACTGAAAATATCATGTATAACTGCTCTAAATATTACTAATACAATAGGGTTATTAGTATAGTAACGTGATCCAGCATGCCGGGTTTGCTCGAGTCTCGCGTCGGATCATACGAGTGTGTAGCGTAGAGTATGATTCGACTTCGATGAGAGCCAATCCGGCTTATGGATCACTTTACTACACTAATGACCCTTTTATTATATACATGTTGACACATGTTTGCGCGAAAATACTAAATTAAAATTACACGTAAAGCTTAGAATCGAAAAAAAATTTTGTTTAGCGCGAACTATATATAGCGAGCGACGTCATTTTATTGACGTCATCGTATAAACATGTAGTAAAGACCAATAACGTTATTAACGTCATGTGTATTTTTGGGCCAATTGAATGCACCCTTACAAATAATGCCGCCATCTCCGTGTTGCACGTATATACAACGCGGATTTTTTTCTGTCAGGTCATTTTTGATGATTGAATAATAGCTATTTTTTTGACAGTATATTTATTGGTTTATAATAAAAAGACATATGTCAAATGCTGATTTGCCATTTGTACGTATTCAATTGATATGCAGCAAGTTGAATGAAACACAAGGTAAGGAGAAGTTGTCAAGTAGTTTGTTGTACGAAATAAACCGTTTAAAGTAACTCAATCTGATAGAATTGTCTTTCTGTATACATAGTTTTAAGGGTTTTATATCTTATTTTTACCATTCTAACACTGTGTACAAATGAAATTTATAGCACAGCTGAAACTGTTCTTTAAACGTTTGTTTAGCATTTGTTCTCAAGTACCAGATCTCTATGTGCTGTTGCTAACAATACTGCTATGTGACGTATAACAAAGCACGGAGATCATGATTTACTTTTGATCTACGTGCAACTGTAGCTTACACGCAATAATGAACCCTCAAAATGGAGCAATAAAAGCCATGCTAATCTGTGGTGCAATTTAAACACATTACTTGGGTGTTGCAAAATCTTAAATATACACTACCTTCAACTGATGTCAAACTAAATTACTTAAAATCATAAATAATAGAGTATTTGTAAGCGTTATAACTTAAACTAAAAGTTTTAAAACAAATATTCCAGTCATTATCGATAAAATCAGCGTTGCAAAATGTGCTGCAGTACCGTTAACCATTTAATATTCCATGTAAGGTTGTTGTTGTACAATTCATAGGTGGAAAGCCATTTATTAATAAAATTTATATTATTATATCATACATTGTATTTTAAGTAACAGAAAACATTGTATAATTTTATTTTAGTCACGTATTGTTTCTGAGTAGCTGTTTATGTCAAAGTTCGCCAGTTACATATGATATAGGAATAACTGTTTTGTAATTTTGATATTTGCGACTGTATAAACGGTTTTTGATGGTTGCAAATATTTTGAACGGCGACGGCGTTACCCGGAGCTGTTAAAACTGTTTGCGACCCTTAAAACCGTATATACGGTCGCAAATGTCAAAATCACTAAATAATTAATCCTTTTCTAACGCACAATATGTTTAATTGCGATAATTAAAACGCCGTTTGATTTTTGCGACTATACACACGCTATTTAATAGTTGCCAATTTAAACGACGTCACCAATCAGAAACGTCGGTAGTACATTACAATAACCCTTCTTTGATAATAAAATTGATGTTAATGTTTATATTCAATTCTAACACAAGCGGCTGCTTTTCCTATATAAACGTATAGGGAAAAGCCTGTATTTTATTTTACGATAAAATACAG
>JAUMHA010263034.1:0-10281 GCA_032359765.1 Saxidomus gigantea | reverse complement strand
CCAAACTTCGAAAACAGACAATGTGTCCTAACTTCGAAAACAGACAATGTGTCCAAACTTCGAAAACAGACAATGTGCCCAAACTTCGAAAACAGACCATGTGTCCTAACTTCGAAAACAAACGAAGCAGTACCAAAGTATATTCGCTAAAATCATACTATCAAGGTAGCGCCTCACGAAAGTTTTGAACAAAATACAAAAACGATTTGTTGCCTTTTATACACCATTCCTTGCTTGAGGAACCGTGTCACCGATAGCTAGTTATCTCTGGCATTAGCCAATGCCAAAATTAGCTACAAAAGAGTTAAATTGACTAAAAAAGAAATTGATTTGGATATAACTTTTAAAAAATAATATGTTTTGTCAACTTTTGTATGATGGGCAAATAGCGCAATATTGAAAATACGGATCAAAGAAAAGAGCCCTTGTATAGTGGGTTGTCCCTAGCCATAATCCTTGTTCAGACATTGAAGGCATTTGAGAACTTTCATCATATTTAGTGATCTATTACTTTCTGTAACCATGATCATCATCATTTGTTTTGTTTTATTTATTTAGAGATTGGACATTCTTTTCTAAAAATATATGTCTACATACAAGACAACAAGGCATTTTGAAAGTCTAATGGCCGAGTACAAACATACCCGTAGTATTCTGCGTAAAGTGATTATCATCAAACAGACACACTATTGCAGTTTGTATCATGACAATTGATCACTCTCGCCGTGTTGTTATTAACATTATATTCTCTTGGATCTTCGATTGAATAGTCGGTTGATCGTATCACAAATCTCATAGCAAGAGTTATATCCAGACTGCAAGCCTGCTGGTAAACACAATTACATTTGAATCCTTATCACTGGAGTGAGGCTTTATGCCTTTGCGATTGCAGAAAATCTGCATGGGCAGTCTTTTTAGGTAATGTTAGCAGGCAAAGGCTGAAAGAGGCCACAATATCAATTACCTTCATTAAGATTAATAAAAATATCTTGCATTAAACAGTCTGCGTTTGAGAGCAAAACGTTACAGTACAAAACGGTGTATGATGTATCTACATCAGACGATTATAATAATCCTGATTATACGAACTCGCAGAGATATATTTCAATTTCCCTGCTTCCCTTCGAAGCAGTATATACATATGCATTTCTTTCAAGAAATACAAAATTTCCTAATCATCGGAGGAAACGGGATAGTTGGCCAGCTATCAAAATCAAAACATTCGGATTAAAATTTACTTAAGGTATTGCTACCTGATTTAATATGACAGAAATAGAATATAGCATTTTAGCTCGTAAATGAAGTTATTCTCCTTTTGTGGTTTGTCATCCTATGAATAAAAAACATTCAAATCATAAAGAAAACAGCACACAAACCACAATGATGTCCATATACACTATATAAAGCTCATAAATTAATGAAAGCTGCCTGTCTACTTCTAGCAACTATAAGAGACCCGTGCTCACCTGAGCTATATGGAACAACAAGTACGCATGCTTGGACCATTACACCCTATGATTGACCGCACTTACTGAACGTGGAGACAACTGCGGTTATGTCGCACATATATATGTGGTGCTTGATATATATTATATATTATATGATTGCAAAAATTGTATTTTGGGCCGGTGGCCTATATGTACGAAACATAAATAGACTTGAACTATTTGAACAAGAATGTCTTTTAAAGTAATTGTTCGTTTGGTTATCATCAACCATAGTTCTCGAACTTCAAATGGATTTTCATTAATTTTTCTATTGAATCCTCATATAAGTCACCATGTAAGTATTAAAGTTAATCAACTGAACCCCATTCCCTTCTAGAGCATAGACTGCATCCATCGCTTTAAGACCAAGAACGTTTTGGTAAGAGCCTGTCAATTTAGCAGTTGAGCAACATTTTCAGTAATGCAGTGGTTGAAACTGTTCAAATTACTGTATATATCAATTGTCCAGGAATATATTTGTCATATAATATGTAACATAGATATATTCTCAAATATAATTTCTAATTTGGCAAAACTTAGACAAGTCCCAGTTAATAGGACTATGCACTTTCCGTGACAGATTTACGTTTGGAAACACATATTCAGGAACATGGTAATTTCGTTTTTTCAACGAATATTATAAAGCGTTCTGAGTGAAAATAATAACTTTCTAAATTCAAGAAATTACGAAGTTGACAGAAAATACGTTCTGACTGGGTGTTTCACATCAAAGATTTTAGTTACGTTTGCTTAGAAAACATTTAAAAAATGAATTCTATTTTGTAGTGAAATTTAGACCTAATGCACACTTTTCTAAGAAGAATTTCGAGAAAATCTAAAATTGAATTGTGTATGTGCACATAAAACACTAGCATAGAATGGTTTATGTGCACTGTTAAATGTACTCTTCTCTCAAAAACCTGGCCATCCGTTTTCATGATATAAATTTTCGGAAGATAATTTACAAGTTTTTATTCTCTTGAAACAATTTATATCTGCTGATTAAATATTAAAACCAAAATTCAGTTTAAGATATGAAACTTTGACAACACCTGTAAAACCGTAATGACCTAAAGCTTTATGTGTAACCGTACAAACACAGTAGAACCCGAGGGTTTAATCCGTTTTAGGCGGGCGAAGCATACCGCAGAGAACACTAAACAGTCTCGATGATAAAAATAGTCTATATTACCTTGTTCAATTCCCGTTGAGCTGGCCACTTCTCCAGTTATATTCGTTTCAACTGTTTCCATCTGACATCCTCTTCGTCCAGTAGTATTACCAGTCGTAAACCGTAGCTGGGATTCAAACTCGCCGCCTTGCTGTTGATATCCCCGAGTACTGTCATCTCGTGAAGCCCATGCTGTGTTGGTAGTATTAGGATACGGGTGATATCCTGAATTATGAGTTGAAATGTCATAGTAAGAATCCGGAATTACCGGCGGTAAGTGCAGACTTATTCCCTCCATGTCTGACAACCCGTCTATCGTTTCAACACTTATAATCTAATTCGTCCCTTGACCACAACAAAACATCACATACGAATTTTACGTTTTGCTTTCTCACTCTTACGCTATAAATGTTAATTTACCTTTTCTAAAAACTTATCTATTACCAGTACAGATGTTAAACTTACTTCCTATCTACCAATCAAGCTACTTGCACATATTCGCGTATATTCATTAATGTAAACGGCACCTCCGCCATTTATGATTAAAACAAAGCAAACTTTGAATGATAAAACTAATATTTGAATTGGCGTTAAGTGGGAAGTGTTGTCAGCCTTATCGCTAAAATACGCAAAGACGGCGAACAATGTCACGCAAAAAGAGGAAACAAGCTTTAACCTATCTGAAAACAAACAGACGATAGGTGAAGGATACACCCACATTACTGCATTAAAACTTCATGTGACCAATGAAAATTTACATGGGTGGCGTTTCATAATTTAACACTACACCTTTGCAAGGGTTAAGACTAATATTGACATATGAAAGGAGGCTTTTTATACCTTTTTACATATGGTGGACGGAGAGTTCTGGAGCATATCAAGCTGGCAGACGAATGGTCACATGCTTTTGAGATGTAAAAATCCCCAATTAAATGACATTAATTATTAGAACAGTACTTCATTTCTGCTTATAAATGTAACCAAAATAAAGTCTAGAAATCACTCGTGTTGGTGCATCATTATTTGAATAGCAAATTATGAGTTATATCGGTTTTGCCCATCGTCGGAACCCTCGGTCCATATTACATTTCATAGAAGTCTATCATACATCGTATTGTAATGAGCGCACGTTGAGTTTTGCCCAGCACTGAGCCATATACGTTGTATTGCCCTTTACTTTAGACACATCGCTGCTATCAGCATAACAGCTGCATATGAAAGCGTTTGCTTAAATGAACAACCAAGTCTTATTCTCAATTGTTGAGGTACGTCTTGTTGCTCTCTACGAGGCATACAAATTATACACAAAATATTATACATGTACATTAAATGAATTGAGAAGGCCATAACACAACTCAGTTTTAGCTGAATGCATTCACTGCTGTAGTTTCTAAAACAGGAATGTAGGTCAGTAAGTCAAGGTCAGCCAATGCCAAATTTGAAACCTATATGCAAAACTGCATACATTGTCTAAATTGCATTGTAGCTTCAAAAACAGAAAGAAGCCCAAATGTCTATCCAAAGTTAAAATCTGAATGCAAAACTATTGATATACAACATGTAGTTCAAATTTCATTGATGTAGCTTCAAAAACAGGAAAGTAGGTCAACGTCAGCCAATGTCAAAGTTGAAAATTTACCTGCAAAACTATGTGCATGGTCCAAATTTCATTGATGTATCTTCAACACAGAAAGTAGGTCCGTATGTTAAGATCAAGGTCAGCCAAGGCCGAAGTTGAAATCTGCATGCAAAACTATCAAAAAAGTTCAAATTTCGTTGCTGTAGCAAACAAGAAAGTAGGTCAGGTGACCCCGGGTTTGACCCTGTGATCTCAAAATCAGTAGGGGTAGTCAACAGGTGAACCACGCTATATAGTTTGAAGATCATGGATTATTGAACATAATAAATGTGTGTGGTCAGTTTTGACACGCGAGGCAAAATGTGAACAAACTTAGTTAAGGACGACCAGACAATGCTTCATGATCTTGACCACGCAGTTTTAGACAAGAAGATTGTCACAGTTTTTCTATAACTCTATGCTCAGGCAAGCGTCCCTTAGGGCGTGGTGAATTTTGACTCAACGTGCATGATTCAAACAAACTTGGTAGAGGTCCACTAGACAATGTTAAATACCAAATATCTAAGCTCTAGGTCTTGTGGTTTTGGAGACCATCTTTTAAAATTGTCTATAACTCTATATACAGACAATCGACCACACAGGCGTGGTCAATTTTGGCCCCAAGGGCCTTAGTAGACCTCACTACACAATGCTATACTTTAAATATCTAAGCTGTAGGCCTTGCGGTTTTTGAGGGTTTTTTTGTTGTTCCTATATAAGTTTATATGAACACTAGTGATACCCTGGGTTCTAAAACAAGAGGGCCAAGATGTCCCTATATAGCTCACCTGGCTACCATTGGCTATAATACAAGGTCATCAATAGCAGAAACGGTCAATTTTTTCCTACATACATGTAAGCATATATAAAAACAAATGACCCCGGGCGGGGACAAATTTGACCCTTGGTTCATAATTTTAACAATTGTTTGGTAGAAGTCCACTAGGTTATCCCACATGCTAAATAACTAAGCTCTAGGCTTTATGGTTTGAGGTATGAGGATTTTTTTAAAGTTTTCCCTATATAAACCTATGTAAAATCAATAGACCCCTGGGTGGGGTCAATATTAACCAGGGGGCTATAATTTGAACAATATTCGTAGAGATCCACTAGATTATGTCACATGCTAAATATCTAAGCTCTAGGCCATGTCGTTTCAGAGAAGATTTTTTAAAGTTTTTCCTGTATAAACCTATGTAAATACAAGTGACCCCCTGTACCTGGTCAATTTTGAATCGGGGGTCATGATTTGAACATTCTTGGTAGAGGTCCACTAGGTAATGCCACATGCCAAATATCTAAGCTCTAGGCTTTCCTGTTCTTAAGAAGATTTTTTACAGTTTTTCCTTTCTATTGCCATGGCAACCAGAGTTCTGCATGGAATGGAATTACTTGAACAAGTATGAAAGGGCTTCAGGAAAGGAACATCCCTGCCAAGTTTCATCAACACTGATTAGAATTAGTGAAGAAATTAAGGTGCTAGAGTGTAAACACGGTTAAATATTGCAATTTTTGTTAAATTAAGGACCATAACTCTGGAAGAACTAATCCGATCAAGCCCATAATTGAACTCATCCTAGATCTAACGGTCATTCACATTCTCTGAAAATATGAATAGGATTAAAGAAGAAATGAAGGTGCTAGAGTGTAAACATAGTTAAATATTGCATTTTTTGTTAAATCAAGGGCCTTGACTCTGGAAGAACTAATCCGATCAAGCCCCTAGTTGAACTCATCCGAGATCTTATGGTCATACACGTTCTCTGTAAATATGATTAAGATAATTGAAAAAATGAAGGTGCTCGAGTGTAAACATATTTAAATCTTGCATTTTTGTTCAATCAGGGGCCATAATTCAGGAAGTACTGATCCGATCAAGTCCATAATCGAACTCATTCAAGGTTTTGCAGCCATTTACATGGTGTTCAAGTTTTATTATGATTGTTTCAAAAACGTAGATGCTAGAGTATAAACAAACTAATTGTGAACGGACGGATGGACGACTGACATTCATTGATCCTAAAAGCTCACCTGACCACGAAACAAAACTACTTATGGTATTGCATTGCCAAGTCAAAAAATGGAAAAGAAAACACCCCTTCAAATTAGGTTTACAAAATACACCGACTCTACACAAGCCCATTTTGTAGCCGATGATATATACTTGTGTATGCAGAAAACATTTTATTTTCACGGAAGTATAGGCAATAGGGACTGTCAAAACAAATAGGTTTGTGTGAACTTGAAAAACATGTACATTCATTATGTATTCGTAGATGTACCGTTCACCATCTGACAAAATCTTCACTGAAAACATTTTTTTTTCTACATGGAAACACAATCATAACAGTGTTCACAGGAATGTTCCTTGGGGTAGCCCTATACCACAGCTGTTCTAATACTTTATTCCATGCAGAACTCTGGTTGAAATGTCAACAGAAAGGAAATATCTTCTTCTACAAAACCGCAAGGCATAGAGCTTAGACGTGTGGTATGTAGCAGTGTCTAGTGGCCCTCTACAAAGATTTTTTTTAAATGCCTCGTGGTCAAAACTGACCTGCCGAAGGGTCACTTAAAAAACTTCTTCTCCAAAACCACAAGGCTTAGAGCTCAGAAAGTTTGTGTGCAACATTGTCTAGTGGACCTCTACCAACTCTGCTAAAATCATAACCCTGGTGTCAAAATTGACCACATCCAGAGAGTGACTGGTTTTCATATAGACTTATAAAAATCAACTTAATTTGATAAATTAATTAATAAACAAAATTTTAAATCTATGTTGAAAATGAAATACAGAAAAAAATTGTATTAACTGGCCGTGACATACCCTTTGACGACATAGTGACCCTAAACAATAATTTTCAGAACAAGCCTTCATACTGATGGTTGGAACCAAGTTTTATCAAAATCAAGCAACAGGTTAGGAAGCCCAGTAAGTGGATTAAGAGAGGCACAGACAAGTTGAAGTGGCCAGACAGATGACATTGGGAAAAACATTTCTCTCCCTATAGTGGGAGACATAATAAGTACCAGATATTTTTTGAAGGGGTACAGTTTTAAATGAATGAGATACATCATCTTATCTGGTACTTATGTCATAATATGCTGTAACTGAACAAAAGATGGTCCTAAACAAGCATGTCTTATTATACATACTACAGTATTAGTCCATACTGTTATAGACTACAAATCATGTTCTGGCATCCCAATGTTAAAATACCCATACATGATTCATGCTTGGCATCATGGCTGCATGCCTACATCATGCTATGATTCACCATTGAATGGAGTAAAGAACTGACTATGATGTAAACCATTGGAAGTCCTCGTATGGGAAAAACATTACTATTGGACACACTTCTGTAGGTGTTTTATCTGACATTCTCTTAAATCTGAACACATTTGTATTGGTTACAGTTAAAATCGCCAAAAAAGAGCTAAATCAAATATTTGATAAGGGTCAACGTTTAGTTAATATAATCGCCATAAAGATGAAGAGGTCAGTACTTTCATCAGGTTTAAATTTCACGTACATGTGTAGAACTACCCAAACACATTGATATCCAGTTATGATTGCCAACTTCTAACTGTATAGCACCACACCTACACATACAATTCTGGGAAGCCCTGCCTCAACAATCGGTCCAGAATCGAATATGTTGCCAACAATAGTTGCAGACATGCCTAGTTACTAACTTGAGTATATAGGTGTGAAAGTGTCCTTGTTGATTGGTTATATCAATTGAAGCAGATCTGGCTGTAAAAATGTGATATAGAGGACAATTGTTGGTTTCAGTGTAAAATAGCGTTATAATTCCACTGAGCGGGCACAAAAGTGATATTTTCAGAAGTGGCACACGACACAAGAACAGAAGACATTAATAATCAACTGTTAGGTAAAACAGATAGCACCAAGTTTACAGTTTTGTACATACTTTAATATACATAACATTCTACACTCTCCATATGAAATCATTTCCTTGACACTGAAAAACATAACTTAGGAAGTCATATTTTCAATTTCTCTGTTCAATTACTGTCATCTTGATTGAGAAAAATGAGTGCTGGAATAATTTTTTCCAACTACCTGTCAATTATTGCAATTTACACTGTAGACAGATTCGCTAAGATTCCAGAAGGCCACATGTTTTTCTCAATAACTTTTGCCTACAAATCCCATCAGACACATTAAAATGTTCTACATTACACTGAGATTGTGTAATGATATCAACCATTTTTCTTTGTAACCATAGTTACTTATCACTGCATTCACTTATATAACTTTTCACCATCGTAATTGACGACATTTTCCTCATTTCATAATCTTCTTTGAGCTAAATAATTCATTAATTCTTTAATTAACTTAAGATTTCTTATCATTTTTCACTATCCGATCTGTCTGATATCTCTCCTAAGGCTTTCTTATATTCTTCTAAGTCTTTATCTTTTTGTTTCAACTGTTCTTTAAAAGCCTCAGCTTGTCTTTTAATCTCTTCCAGTTCTCTCTTCAGTTTATCCTGTGTTGATTCTTCCTCAATCATGTCTGTTGCATCACCTGTGCCATTCTGAAAACACAATATCGGCTATAAACAGCAAAAGGCTTACGTGACCAAGTGACCTACTCAAGTGACACAGCTTGTTACAAAAAACACAGCTTTAATTAGCAAAGGCCAACAAATAGAGTTGGAAATACACTTAACTCCATATACAAGGGGTTATTCAGAATCAACCCAAATATTTCTATTGCTATGATATAGGTTGCACTAGCAATATCAAGACAAATAATCCAGAGTTCAATATCTATTGGACCAGTCTTGAAAATTTCATACCATTTGTACAAAAACATTCCATGTACATACAAAAGTAGCGGGCATGTAACAGTAGAGCTTGGAGCGTTAACAAACTCTGAATGAGATTTGATGGTGTTATGCTCAGTAAACCACTTTCTTTTTATCTATATATATATATAACAAGCGATGAATCCATCTGGTGCTGATGTTTTATCTGAAAATTACTTTCTGAGTTTCTTAGAAAATTATCATATTCTGAAAAATTGTGTGATAAATTAAAGTTTGTATGTAAAAAAATCAAATTGAAATATTGAGTAACTAAAAGAATATAGCAACAGTCCCATTAATTCTAATACAAAATCCTTCGGACAAGCTGTAATTGTTCATTATGTATGGAGTATGTTATATCCATATAATTATCATTTTCATATTAAATAAAGAAGGAAAACAATAAGTCAGATCCAGAAAATGTGTTTCCAGTATCATTAACTTTGCTGTGACGTCCTTATATTATAAAGAGTTCACTGTAGTTTTCTTCTTGATACAATGTATGAAGGTTTAAAACATGGAGGATCTTTTACCTGCACAAACTTTAGTATAGGGATTGATTTGATGAAATTGCTAACTTTGGATTAAGTTTACACAGGATCACACTAAACATAAAAGTGCTTGTGCAAGTGTCAAGTAATCATGACCTAATTTATTGCTCTATCTCTTTACATGATTTCATAAATATAAGCTTGAGAAAGATAAAGCTGGACTTTTTATACAAGTGAGGTTTAATTTTCTGTATCATACTAGCATCTACAGTAAAAAAACATTGAGTTTTACTGTTGTACGAAGGCAATATGTCATAGTAAAATGAGGATTATGCAATAAAAATTACTACAGTTGATAAGAATATTTCAGTATATATGTGAACAACAAGGGTATCACTTTACACTGCTCTAGTTGACATTTACAAGAAACTAAAGCAACCCACCTTTTGTAACATGGCATCTACATCAATTTCTGTTGTCTCTATTTGTTCATCTTCCACTTCTAACTTCTGTCTTTTAATTGGTGGCTCATCTGTGTCTGTAACTGAATGAGATAATTTCACAACACACTAAAGAAATTGCTTTTAGTTTTGAAAGATATGCTGGTGAATATATAATGTGTATGCTAAATGCCTTTGTGATCCATTACAAAGCATTAAAACCACTTTTAAAGAAA
>JAUMHA010262923.1:0-13554 GCA_032359765.1 Saxidomus gigantea | reverse complement strand
CCTTGAACTCACACACAACAGGCTAAACAGTACCATTGCTTTTGTCCAGCATAATCTAAATACAACAAGAGAAATAATTACCTGATTGACCAGGTCCTGAAATAGAAAATGAAATTCAAGTAATGAATTTATGGCATCGAAACATCAAAATTTACAATAGTTATGGAGGAAAGGTCATTACTATCTCTCAGTATGCACTGAATTCTTTATGAACTGACAGGACTTGAAGCTGGATTCAGTGGTCACCTTACTTAACGGCCAATTTGGCTGTTTCCTTTGACTGGCGCTTATGACCCTTTCGACTGTACCTAATGAATGCTATTTTACTAACATTTTAAGACAAAATTGAACAATAATTAATAATGTCATCATTTTTGACATTGATGTTGCTTAGTGCAACACATTTACATAAGTCCGACCTTGTTACCTACTTTTACAGTCAGAGAAGCCTTAAAATAAGTAGCAAACATGGAAACATACAGAGCTCTTTTAAAATGTCATGTGGTAATTACCTCATAGCTGTTACCAATAAGGTGTTGCATTTCATGACGTACAAGGTAATCTGATGTCGGGAAATCTCTGTCACAATACTGACATACATAAGACACAGTCTCTGCTGTAAAATACAAAAACATAAATATATAAGTAGTATCAATAAATAGTTAAAGTCTGAACAATTTCTAAATTGTAATACCATAAGCTAACTGCATGTTTCATTAGTTTCAGGTATTATAGCCTTCAGCAAAGCTGCAGCAATGTAAATGTTTTACATGTAGATCTTAAATTTTGATCACTTGTAGAAAGCTTCATTACAATCAATTAAGTTGTTATAAAACATGATTTTAACTCACCATATTCGCCATCTTTCTTTTCTGCACCATCTGCTTCTACAGTGTCCTTTATACTCTCCAGATCTTTTTTATCAACATCAATATTTTTACCAACAACACCAGCCTTGCCATTCATCTCACTTTTCAAATCTTCATTTCCTTTCTCAACATTTTCCATTATTTCCATAGTTTTATCAAGCTTCTTTTCTGGTGTTGTATTTTCTTTTAATGCTAGTTTGTCCTCTATTACTTCACCAATCACTTCAACTGTACCTGTAACTGGTTTCACATCTGTGCTAAGAGTTTCTTTCAATACTGCATTTCCTTTAGTCTTCTTATCTCCCAAATCTCCATTCACTTTTGATTCTCCTTTCTTCTCATTCTGGTACATCTTCATCACTTCCATAGCCTCCTTCATATCTTGGTTTTTAACTTCCTTGATTCTCTCCTTGTCCCCAGTTTCCACTAACCACTCAGAAAACTCAGGAAGTGGACTGAAATGAACCTTTACATGCTGCACAAGGACATGTGTCTTACCAACACTATAGTCACAATACGGGCATGCATATTCATTCTTGACCATGTGACATCGAAGATGAGCCAATAAATGATCACGTCGAATATTTGCATAGGGGCACCTGTCACAGCGGTACAGTTTCTTTGGTTCCAGATCTTCAGGTTGATTTTCATACAAGTCAATATGGTCATGTGTGATACTGACAGGATTTTTGGAATCATTATTAGTCATCATGCTGGCAAGAGCTACATCAGCCGGCATCTCTGGGAGGTACTGCAGGTTCACAATAGACTGGGCAGCCAGAAGATTCTGATTAGGCTCAAAATGAAGTCTCATATGCTGATTGAGAAGGTTCATTGTTGGTACACTGTAATCACAAAAATCACACTTGCATTTCTGTTTACTTCCATGCATCTCTACATGACGCTGGAATCTACTTCTCTTTGAACTTGCGTATGGACATTTCTCACATCCATACTTCTTGAATCTTGTGATTTCAAGAAGAGTGTCAACCTTGTTTTCTTCTCGAATACTCGAGTCCATCTCTGAATCTTCGCTAGTCCTACTATCTCTACGATCCTTGTCTTTCTCATTTCCAATATATTCTACCCCATAATTTGGCTGGTGGACTTTCATGTGGTGTGCAAGAAGACCCTTAGAGCCAACGTAATAGTCACAATGTGGGCATTTCATCAAAGGATGTGTGGCTGATCTTTTGCCGTGCATCAACTCATGCAGCTTCATATTTCTGAGTCTTATATTCATATAGGGACAATGTCTACACTGATGTATTTTTCTGTATGTTCCATCTTTACGTAGGAAACTTCTGCGACCACCCATAGAACAGCTAGATGCAATCTTCATTGGAGACACCAATGGGCTCTGTGAAATACTTGGAGTGATTTTGGATGCAATAATTCTTTGCTTAATTGCAGCTATTTCAACTGTATCATACACTAGAGAATTTTCTGAATATTCTGATTTTGCTGGAGTAACAACAGTATCCGAATAATAGCCGCCTTCTTCATGAACCTTCATGTGTTGCTTAATGAGACGTCTATGGGATACCCAGTAGTCACAGAAGTCACACTTGTAGTCTGCTGTTGGCTTAGGCCTGTGGAATTGCTTATGGTATAGGAAGTCATTTTTGCTATTTGTGGTGTACGGACATTTCTCACATTTGTGACGTTTTGGTACCTGAGGGCTTCTAGAAGGCGACGGTCGGGTTGCTTTTACTGGTGTGGCAGGGTAATACATGAGATCAGGTGAAGATGACTTGAAATCTTGGAGGTGAAGGTTGAGGTGCTGGGTAAGCAAACGATTGCTACTGACATAGTATGGACAGTACTTACATTTTGCTTGTTTAACACCAGGCTGAGGTTGGTGGCAAGTCATGTGGAACTTCAGCATTTTTGTCTTGTAAGTCCTGTATGGACAGATCTTGCAGTACAAATTCTTCTTCCTTGGTGACGAAGCTGGTGATGATGGCATTGCCATTGGTAACTTCCCGGAAGGTGAAGCAGACGGCATAGAGGTCATCTGTGGAACAATACTTGTTCTTACTATCTTCTTCACAATCTGTGCCACATAATCCTTCCTTCTGTGAATCTTCGAGATATGCCTGCATACACATGATCGCCATGTTGAATTAAAGTTACAAACCTTGCAGTAGAACAAAGCAGTGGACATAAAAGACTGTGGATTGTTCATAGATTGTTGTGCAGTGATAGCTGTTACCTGACCTGTGAATGACTCGGCAGAATTTCCAGACTGATTCACATCATTTTCTAATGGAGCAATACCACCAGGCATTATAGATCTACCAGACTGGTCCACACCTGGTCCTTCTTTGATCAATTTTATACTTAGTCTACACTGTGCAATGTCATCCAATGGATGTTTACTTTGAATATGCCTTTGAACAGCTGATCTAAAGTTTGAAGTCCAGTTACAAGCAGAACACTTGTATGCCTTTAAGTTGTGTTTGCTTACATGTTTCAATACATCAACCTTGTCCCCGTTTGAGTAAGCACACATGCTGCACTTCCAAATTTTCTTCTCCAGTCCTGCCCATGCCTCTTTTGGAAGTGGTCCAGCCGCTCCATCTGACGGTGTTGTACGTGCTGCATGCACTTTGGAACTACTTTTCTTGTTGTTGGAAGTGAAGTTATCATAGCAACGTTTATAAGAGTAGGAGGCTAACGTTGCTTTAGCTGTTTCTTTATCTAAGAGAATAACTTTTGCATGTGGCCCATGGCGTCTAGGAATATGCCTTTGAATATCACTCCTGTAGTTTGACCTGTAAGCGCAGCCTGAGCATTTATATTGTTTGAACTGTCCAACAACTGGAGCACCTGCAAATGAATAAGACCCACCTTCTGGAAGTCCTTCGTTTTCAGTTTGTTCAATCTGCTTTTGTTCCTTTCTGATGTCTACTACTTTCTTGACAATGTTGACTTTCCAATCTTGCTCTTCTCGTGAAGAAGTTTGTACTAAATCCTTGCTTCTCCTCTTTGGCACAGAGTTTGACGCCCTGTTAAGTTTTGGTAACTGGTTATTCATGTAGTCATGAATGGTAGCTCTTGCTTCTTCCTCAGACAATTCGATAATTCCCACATCCTGTCCAGGATGTCTCTCACGTATGTGTTTGCTCATATCCCACCTCCAGTTTGATCTGCGGCCACATAAACCACAAACAAAAGGTTTGATGTATCCCACTACCTTTGGATGCTTGGAGGTACCTCTCCCAGTACTTGCACTATCACTCTGGGTACTACTTACATGGTTATCAGGAGAGGGTGTCAACTGTGGCAGCATAGAAACGATCTCTGGTTCAACTGCTGGTGGCTTCTCAGGCATTCCTGGACCAATGTCACTTTTAGCCGAGTACACGCTTTGTGAGCCATCACCAAGATAGATGATCCTGATTTCCTTATCAGCATGGGCATAGTGATAATGTTTTTTCACATCTCCTTTAGTTGCACCACGTTTACCGCATTCTGAACACATGAATGGCCTAGCTGCATCCTGTGGTCCAAAATTCTCAACTAAATGAGTGTACTTTGTTGGCGTGGATGTACTACTGGGACCTGGTGCACTGAAGGACTTTTGTAAATCTTGCATCTGTGGAGTAGAGGCTTTCTGTTGAGGAGTCACTTTTTCAGCGGCCATACTGCTTGTACTTGTCTGTTCATTAGACAACATCACTGAACTTGCCTGTTGTTCGCTTGCTGGTAGCTTATTTTCCGGGCTTGATCTCCTCACCATGACAATGCTGCCATGCTGACCAACGTTTACATGCATGTAACGCATATGTCTGGCAACAGAAATTCTCTTATCAGCAGAAAAATCACACATTGAACATTTAAAATATTGTTCATAAGCTTCTGAACCAGGAGCTTTTTCTGGTGACAAATTTAAATGGTGATCCCGTCTTACAACTGGATTGGATTCCATGTAGGTTTGAATAGTTTCCTCTGCCTCCTGTTTGCCGAGTTTAATCACCTGAGTAACCTGATCATTATGATCACGCCTGATATGCTTTGCTATATCCCATTTCCAGTTTGCTCTACGACCACATACAGGGCACATGTAGCGTTTTAAATTTGTGTGAGTGGCAATATGGGAATTCATCTTTGATGGAGCATTAGCAATAAAGCCACAGTACTGGCATTTGTACATTCCTGCTCCAAGTTCTTTAATGGGAGATGGTGTTGGTGAATGACCAGAAACTGACTTAGTAACATAATCGCTCATGTTCACCTCTGGTGAAGCCTCATGTGACCTAGAAACATTCATTTTAACAGGAGTTACCTCCCTTGACAAACGTTCCCCATCTGACTGGAAACTTGAATCCAAGGAGTCTTCAGCTTTATCTTGTTCTTGTTGTTTGCTGATATCCAGGTTGCCATGGAGAAGCACCGGAGATCTACCTTTTTTGCGTATAATGACATCATCTATGGCTACCCCTTCTCCCATAATTTCTGGATGCCGTTTGTAAACATGCCGTCTAATATCGCCCCGCCAGTGAGTTTGATATTCACAGCTGCCACACTGAAATGTTTTCTCACCAGTATGCAGACGGGAGTGTCTATCTACCTCTGACTTCCATGCTGATGTATAATTACAACATGGGCACTTAAATATGGCTGGAGTTGATTTTCTCTTAGCTATAGTTGCTACTTTGACAACTTTAACTTCCCCTGGTTCTTTATTGTGGTCTTTCCGCACATGTACATTTAGATCTCCAAGATACTTGTATTTCTTTGTACAGTAGTTGCACTTGTAACGTTTCTCAATTGAATGAACAGAATAGTGTCTTTTCAAATCGCTTAACCACTTTGCCTGATAGCTACAGTACTTGCATTTTAACTTCTCAGCAGGAATAGGAGAGTCGTCAGAATCTGTCTTCAGTGAGAGATCAAGCGGAGTTTCTCCACCTTCCATCATACTGCTGTCATTATTACTACCATCGTTAAGGTCATCTGTGTCATCGTCTAAATCATCATCATCTCCAAAACTTAGATCACTCAGACTACTAAGGTTCAGACTCCCTAGGATATCACTATCTGCAAAGTTTTCAAGATATTCCCTCAGTTTTACGCTGTGTTTTCTCTTCATGTGACGATTCAAGTCTGAAGAGCGCTTGTATTTCAGTTTACATACTGGACATACCAGCTTACCATTATCTTTTTCAACATATTGTGTGATATTTGGAGGCAGTTTTCTCTGCGGAGAAAGCTCTTTACCCAGAAGTCCTGCATTCTCAAGGTTCGGTGGCGGTAGGGAAGGTCTTGGTACCATGGAAACGCTATCAGTGTCAAGAAAAGATGGGACAGTACTCATCTGATACAGAAAGTTTGACTGATCTAGAGTATCTGAAAATTCTGGGAGCTGCTGAACTTTCTCTGGTGTTTTATGTGAAGGAATGTTCTGTAATGTAGGAATTTTCTCTGGTGTGAGTGTCTTCTGAGGTGGTGTCACTGCTCTTTTATCAGGAGATGCTGACCTGATTGCCACATTTCTTGTGATGGTATTTGGCCCTACAGTCGAAACAGCTGATGGTGTCATGTCAACTGATCCAGCTGGTTTAGGGACTGGTAGCTTCAATTTCTTTACAGGTGGTTGTACTTTAGTTGCTTGAGGTGGGATAGGAGTATGATTGTTGGCCATGTGTCTCCTAATCACAGTTTCACTACCACAACCAAACGTACAAATGGAACATTTGAATGGAAATGATCCTTTGTGATTGGACATGTGTCTGTCATAGTTTGGTCTGAAATCTGTGGAGTAAGTGCATTCATCACATTTGAACTGGTGCTCATTTCTGTGTGTTAAACGGTGAGAAATGAAGTCTGTCCTCTCAAACGTAATATAGTCACAATGGGAACACGTGAAAGACTTAGTGTCTACATGCCAGGATACTGCATGCTTAGCGACATGCTGCTTGTCATCACTAACAAAAGTACACTCCTTGCACTTGTACATAATCTCACCGTTACCAAGGACAATTTCTTTGACAACTCGCGAGAGACGGTCTGTTTCCTGTGGGATGGACACATTGGATGGTGGAGAACTGCTGCCTTCTTTGATAGCTTGAGCCTCAGAAATTGTTGGGACGGAACTAGTTTGTGGTTTTCCAAATTTAACCATCAACTTTTTCCTACCAGTAGAATGTTTTGGTACTATCACACGTGTGGTTGTTGGTTTAGACTTCACCTGAGCGATACCTGTTGACTTTACTGGCAATGGCGGCTGATTACTAACATACTCTGGTTGCATATCTTGCCTTGTTGAGATGTCTACACTATGAGCTGCCTTCATATGTCGTAGTACCTTGTGTCTAAACCTTGAACAGTACTGACAGCATTCGCAAGAGTAAATATTCAAATTGACATTGTGCATTTCAACCTGATGGTACAAGAATTTGCGAGAATTTCTAGACATAAATGAACATTTTGTACACTGATACATTCGTTTTTTCGCAGGCTCTGCTTTGTCTGGCATTGCCGTCATTTCAGATCCGCTGGGAGATTCCCCCTCCGCCACGCTACTTGCCTCAGAAACTGCTGGATCAGACTGCAAGTCTATCTCCATACCCTCTGGCATCACACTTGTACCTTTGAGAAAATAAATGAAACTCAACCTTTAGAAGGAATTTAATTTTTTTGCATTAGAGAACGTAAGTCACTAAGGTTTTCATTAAAGATTTTACTCTAAAGTTGTGTACATGGTTTTGAATACTCTTTTCTGCATAAAAGATAACAGCAACAAACAGATTTGACGATTAAAGGACACCATAGCTCATATTGAACACAAGAGCTCAAAATAGTAATTTAATTCATCGTTAAACTCATAACTTACAACCATGACTTTTTTATTAATCAGTGTTAATTATATACCACTTACAATATTACAATAGTTCTGAAGAAAGTGCTTTGGCTCTGACAAGGAAGTGAAAACTCACTGTTAATAGCTTTAATTAAATTTTGGCCTGTCATTTATTTTTCCCAGTGACTGAGCAGACTGGCCTAAATGGCCTAGTCATAAATTTCATACAAAAACTATCAAATTGATTTTCTCATTTTGATCTAAATAAACATTTTACTTCATACAGCCAGTTAAAATAGGTTTGCCTCGGGTCAATGTTCAGGTCAATGTTTTGTACAACTGTGAAAGTGTGAAAGATTCCTTATTGCTGTAACAGCTGTTTTCTAAACACACAGTTGGCTTTTATTTGTAACAAAACTGAATTCATATGTTTCTTTCTTCTAAAAGAACTGTTTTGAAGCAAAAAATAATGAAACATGCTTCCATATCTAAAATGAAAGTAAAAAGTGGCTGAGAAAGGACTTTAAACTAACGTAGTTTCATGTAACGACGTTTTCTCTAAATGGTATAATACCTGCTTCAGTGCCATCCATGTGTTCCTGCACCTGTTCTAGTGTGGAATCAACAGATGTGTTATTGTCTGTACTATCAGCAGGAACCTGCTTCTGAGCCTTGTGTCGACCACGTACAATACCATGATCTCTGCGGCATCTAACAACACCAAAATACACAGTTAGCTTCTTGAACAACAAAGAATTTCTTTTATCTTAAAAATCTGAACTAAATTATGGAAGTGTAGTTTCCATTTTATACTCTACTTGTGTTTTTTTAAATCTCCCATTAAAAGAATCTTACTATTAGTAGCGTAGATTTCCAAGTTGTGAACAATCACGTTATTTTTGTGAGACTTGTTAGCAAGTAACTGGTATAACACACTCTCACTGACAAGTAACTAACACCTCTGTTAGCTTCCAAGCAGCCAAACATCCCACTTAAACACTTTTCATAATGTAAAAGCTTAAAGCAAGAACATTTCTTGAACTCTACCTGACTTTGTGCCTCTTAAAAAAGAAAGCATTCTTTGTGGTGAAATCACAAAGGTCACACTTGTGAATCATTGCTATAGCTTGTGTAAAGCCTCTACTTGGCAACACAAGGTCTTCTCAAATCATACATCAGTACTTCCTGAAAATAAATGAAAAAGACAAAATATTGAATAAAGCAACCAACAAAAACTATCAACACAACACTTACAAACAGGCCTGACAATGGGTCAATTACCTTGAAATGTAATTAATTGAATTACAATTACATGTGTACATAAAGTAAGTATTACCATTACATATGTTTTAAATGTAATTGATTACATAATGATTACATCACAAATGTAATTAATCAAATTACAAATTACTTTGCGTTTTTTAATTTATTTTTCAAAGTTTACATGAAATTAGAGCATTTTACTATCAACAAATCTCCAGACACATGGCTTTAAAGCCAAGAAGGAATTTGGCTTTTGACCCCAAAGCTACCAAAAGCCTTTGTCAGACCCCAGTTAGAGTATGCCTCCTAGGTATATAGCCCATACTCCCAGGCTGTCACTAACAGGTTAGAAATGATGCAAGAAATGATGCAGAGGACTGCGTCTAGGTAAGCACTGTAGGAACAAGTAATGTTGGAGGACCTTTTCGGAACCATCAGTTTCAAGAACTTCAAAATGTTTTGGAATATTTTTGAATGATATTTCTTTATCATCTACCTACTAACTATCTAGCCAAACAACCATCTTTAATTTCAGATTAAAAAAAAAAATTATCGTTGGTACCAGATAATCCATACAACAAACGCCCCCAGAAGAGTTTAGTTATTTTAGGTTTCGGGGATAGTGCAAGATACAGAATGTGTCCCGTTCCAGAGGCACCCCTGGTTCTTTAACATGCACGGTGTTCAGCTTCGATACATGGGACCTCAGTTTTTAGGTCTCATCCGAAAGACCATTAGTTATGAAGGCCACATTGAAAATAAGTTAATGTTTCGCCTGTCTTAACCTTCAGTAAATAAAGATATTATTATTATTATTATGCAAGTGGAGGAGTGAGGGTACAAGTCTGCTATCCCTGGATTACAAGTCCAGCGTGTTACCACTGGATCACTGATCTGCTCCTGAGATTTTTCTGAACCACACAGCTGTTATTATATACTTGACAAAGCATTGATTTAGATTTCACAGGATTTTGATAGCAGTTGTCACCTCTATTATCATGGTCAGTTAAACATGTGACTAGAGGGCATGGATTAATCAGTTAATCAGCCTAACACTCTATATCATGTTGACAACAAAATAACATAATTGCAAAAATTTTGGTAATAAAAAAGTTGTTAAGTTCTGTGTGATAGTGGGTTATGAAATGGGGTTATTCATGTGTTGAATATTCCTTCCATTTCTTTCACTAAAGATAAATGTTTATTTCGATATTTTATTTTTTTATCTATGTACTTACAGTATACCCCCGTATAACTAAAAGAAAAGGCAGCAGACAAGGTTCCACTGCAGCTTTATATTATTAATAAAAGCAAGCCCTTCTCAAGTTAAGCATTGTACAGGTAGGTCTGGTAAATATTTAGTTCATATAATTATAACAATGGTAAACATTTAAATGTTCATATAATAATATAACTACAGGAGAAATTGTTCATTCATGTATTTTTCGTAATGAAAGACCACTATCAGAACATGTTGCATACAACTATAACAGTTGTGAATGTACAAAGCTGAAAGTCAACACATAACACTAATTAGTAATTACAACACATTATTATGCGTGATGTCCTTTGCTTTTGGACTTCACATTGGACTTAGAAAAAGCATTGGGTCTACATTGTCTTTTACTTATAGACTTCAAGTCTTGGCAAAAGTGTTCCCTTTATATGTGTTTGTTCTGTGTTATGAATGTGTTGTCCTTCGCTTTGCACTGCTTGCATGTAGTTAATATTTAAGCTGCAGTGTGCACCTTGTCTCTTCGTTGGAGGATTTAGACTTTCACATGTAAGTTGTCTGTCGGTAAGTGCTGTGTTTAATGATCAATGTTAAAGGATTAATTTGCTTATTTGATCTTTCTGATCCTCATGTAAAACATATAAACATTTGATGTAAATATTAAAGTGTTAAAATGATTAAACTGTATCTGCAACTAAAATTACATTTAAAGACAACCTTCCCCTTCTCTTACACTAATACCAATTATATATGGATCCATATTCCATAAATGATTAATATCTATACAGACTGGTATTTTAGTATGTGTCATTCTTTAATTAAGCATGTGTGGATAAATAGTGGCCTTTAACTCTACAGCTAATCAATAGACAATATACAGTATAGCCTCCTCAAACGACACCTCCCTAGGACAGCAACCTCCCTAAAAAGACAAGTGTTTCCTTTCCTGTTGTGTCAATTATATAACGAATCAACATAATTATCAAGGACAACACATCTCTACAAAAAGGGTGTTGCTCCTAAGAGGTTACACTGTAGTAAGTCCACTATGTTATAATTCCACTATGTTTCTTGAATTTAGAGTTTAATGGACACAAACTTTAGACAGACACACGGATGGCTGGATGGATGGACAAAAGCAAATCTAGCACCCCTTACACAAAAAGGAAGCAGCATAAAAATCTGAAATTTCAAGGAGAGAAGTTTATAGTGTTATCAAAAAAAGTTATTGGTTATAATGTGTCTCATTTTTCAACCCCTTGCACTGACGTTTTTATTTAAACAGTATTTCACAAATTGGTATCCCCCACTGAACAGGTTAAGTGGAACATATATAAAAGTACAACCTCAAGCCCTGAAGGCCTCATTTTGAAGGGTCAACTCCCTTTCAGGAATGTTTATGGTGTAATAAATTAAATGAAAACCCGACCACTGGTTTTATATTTACTATAAAGGAAAACAGCCTAACCCCACTGGGGCCCCTAGTTTCTAGAGGAAACTGTTGGCAGAAAGTCATTGATTAATTATTTGAGTCACAATAAGCTTAATTTTGACCACAACTTCAGAGAAAACAAATCTGTATGGAATATTATTTAAGTAAGTGAACAACGAGAGACTTATAAAATATTGTTTAAATACGTCTCTGGAATAAGTTAACATACCAGGGCCCCCATGTTATTTGTGACCACCTTCATGTTATAACTGTTGGTCAGTTGGTAGAGACAGATTATTAAGTAAAATTTAATCCTGACCAATTTTCAAAGAAAACAAGAACTATTACTGAAGGTGATTAATACCCATGTCATGGCTTGGACACAGGAATGGATATGAATACATGTGAGGCTACATTGATTTCCGTCCAGTAGTTGCAGAAAGATAGCTCACCTGGGTACCTTTGGGTAAACAAGGTCAACAACATGGCCAAAGGAAACAAAAGCACCGCCTGCGGGTGCCAGAAGCTTGTCTGATTTTATCCTTTTACGGTTTATTTATTACCATTTTTTAAGTAACAGTGTCCTTGTCCTTGACACCGAAACACAATCCCACAAAAGATTTCATAATAATTACTAGACACTAAGTTTGGTTATAATAATTCAACTGCAACTAAAGATATTGTATTTTTCCCATTTTTCTATTTTTCGAAACAAAATCCTGGACTTTGACCCCATGAGCCCCTAACACAATCCCAATAAAAGTCTTTATTTATATGTATTACACACTTAATAATATAGTTACATTATGTCTATTGTAACTAAAGATATTGAACATATTACTGTTTTTCTATTTTTAGCTACAGTGACCTTGACAATAACCCCAGGAGCCCCAAAACCCAACCCTATATAAGATCTTCTTAAATACTTACTACAAATAAAAGTTGGTTACATAATGGCAACTGTAACTAAAGATATTGAATATATTACAGTTTTCCTATTTTTAGTAACAGTGACCTTGACCCCAGGAGCCCTAAAACACAATCCAATTAAAGATATTCATAAATACTTCCTATTCACAAAGTTTGGTTGCATTATGTTCACTGTTACAAAAATACTGTGTGTGTGTGAAACTTTCTAAGTTAAGAAGGGGCAATAATCCAGTCAAAATACATGACATGGACAAACTCTTCCTTTATTCTATTGTACATTTGATAGTGAACAGGACGAGGTATTCCAAGTTTGAAAGTGATAGCTTTGATAGTTTGCATGTAAGTAACCCTAAAGGCAAAGCTTAAAATCAGACTAGCTAAAAATTACCAAGTCCAAAAATACTAAAATATCTGGTCATTACATAAGTCAGTGTTTGCCAAAGAAGTTAACTGTTGCTAGTTTCTAAGGATGTCAATGGTTGCTAAGGAAGTCACTGATGGCAAGAGGTTGCTAAAGAAGTCACTAGTTGCTAGGGAAACTCAATTCTTAGGGAAGACAATGCTTGCCAAGGAAGTCAATGGTCTCTAAGGAAGCCACTAGCCTCAGCCCTGGCGCACAATTTGTTGGGCTAAGGAAGCCACTTGTTCCTCAGGGAAGTCATTAGTTGCAAAGGGAACTCACTGGTAGCTAGGGGACTATCTTGTTGCTAAGGAAGTCAAAGGTTGCTAAGGAAGTCACTTGTTTCTAGGGGAAGTCACTGGTTGCTATTGGAAGTCATTGGTTGCTTATGAAGTTCCTGGCTGCTTTGGAAGGAAGAGGTTGCTAATAAACTGGCTGGTCACTTGTCCAAGTTGGTGATTGCTGAAGTCAATGGTTACTAGGTACGTCATTGGTTGCTATAACAAACACCTAAGTTCTAGACTGTGTGATTTTTGAGAATAATTTTTTTAAAGGTTTTCCTATACAAGTCTATGTGTACAATGTAACAAGTGAATCCTCTGGGCAGGTCCAATATTG
>JAUMHA010262812.1:0-15134 GCA_032359765.1 Saxidomus gigantea | reverse complement strand
AACGATCGATTTCCTGTGTTCCTTTTTGCAAATATGTATGTCCTTGGTTTAAAACAGATGCACAAAAAAGCAATGGTTGCCGTTAGAACCTATTTCAGACGGAGACATTAAGTAAGTATCACATGGCATGCACCTTGCAAAAAATTTTAGATGCTAACAATAACAAGCCATTATGCTCAAATGTATTACAAATTGCAACGTCCTGAATGTTGAAGATATTGCAAAATGCCGGAAGACAGAACTTTTTTTCAGGGCAGTTAATTAATTTCTTAATTTCTAGCACAAACAGTTCCACTGACAATCATATTTTAATTAGTGTAATTAATCTAGAAAAGAGCCCCTTTGAGCAAAGAAAATACTTTGGTGTTGATACAATTTCCGAACAAAATCAGTATATTTATTTATATTTATTCATTTAATAAAGTCTCATTACAATCAGTATGTGGATTTATTCAAATCTTGATATAGATCCATCATATTCCTTTACAACATCTCTCATTAAATCTACGTTAAACCGTATATTGGACAAGTCGTGCTTCGCATAAAATACAAAATGCTCTATAAAATATTACCGATCTCATAATTCGTAAGCTGCCATCTCGAATCACCGGAATTGATTTGTTTGCAATATTTCTGTTTTAATCGTACGACTTAATCTCGTTAATTAATAGCATCAACTTTACAGTAAAATAGAAAGAGATGTGTAATAAGTACATCACATATCAATATAATATGCATCCTATGTTTCACTGGTCTTCAAAAGTACTTCATCAAAATCACTGGCGACTGAAATATCTTCGACAATATTCTTCAAACAGGAAATATTCAGATACGCTCAAAGGGAATAAATACATGTCTAACTGGACTGGACCGAAAACTAACAGTAAACGATAAATAATGCGGCGCTAAACATTTAGAATGGTAAACCTTTGAATTAACATTGATTTATTCGACTTCTTTCAGACTATTTTTATTATTATTTTAAGAATAACTTACGATTATAGAAAACCAGATATCGAAGACACGAACAAACATAAGACGTTAAGATGATATTTAGATTTAAATTGGTTTCAAAAGCGGAGTAACTTTTCTCTATCCACAGACTGCAGATATACCTGGTTTATGTCCAATGATGCACAAATGTCTGCACGTAATTTTCGAGCGTCTTGGCCCTTTACGATAAATTTAAATGCACACTAAGATCCAAAAATATCTTGATATTACAATGCATGACTAGCCACAGGAATCAGTGTCTGGACCAAACTACATAAACTTGAAATTAGTCTACATCAAGTCTTTTGGGTACAATATTATCTTTTATCAGACTTGATAGCTTTAACCTAGCTTAGCATTTATATTATTTCACATTATCTTTATTTGCTTCGAGAAAATGTCACCATCTAGATCGATTGACACCTTTGTTGTATCAAATGTCGATTTCCTCTGATGGCATCAATGATAGCAGGCATTAGCATTATCTTACACATTATCACCAATCATAGCTGGGAAGAAAAGATTGCTGACGTACCTAGTTATAAAAATGTATGATACAAGAGTCACCTTATGAATATTTAACTGCAAACAATGTAATTGGTTAAAGGTATAAACACTGGACATGAGCTACCAGACAAAATAGATGTTCAATTCAGTAGTATGTAAAGTATTTTGTGTTGATAATGTTGATGTTTTTAAGTGTTTCGTGTTAAGTATAGATGTATATACATTTCACGGATATGACTAGTCCTGTCAGTCCTGAATATAGATGAACAAAGCAGATTAAATGGTGATAAACTTTGAACATACAAAGTCTAAACTGTTTAGACCTATGTACACTTAACATTTATTGTGCTACGTGTACATAGATAAGATTTTTATAAGTTTTTAAATAATACAACATTTCTTTAAATTTGCAAGAATGACGTCTGGCGGTTGAAAGGAAAGACAAATCTATGTTAGTAAAGTCAAATTTGGATTTCATACAGACATGAACTTTCCTCTGTGTTTCAAAATAATATGATACATGACTTGCAATGTCAGAATTGAGGACCCTTCCGTAGGTCTGTATCCTTTTTATGAGGTGACCGGGGCTCATGAAGAATCAGAAGAAGTGTAACATTTACCGAAGTATGTAAAAGGCTAACGGGTGTTTTTCATGAAACCTATAAAACGTTTAAATCTGCTGACTCAGTACTTTGGATAACTTTATGTACAAAAGGTTTTCTGAAAGTTTTCTGAAATTTGTCTGCATAAAAATTCGTTATGTTTGATATTGTTTCCATTGCACCATGAAATGCTGCAATTTTGTATATTGACTGCCTCAACCATTCGAATGTCTGGTTATTCTGTTATTTATATATTCAGCGGCCAAATGATATTTGGCAGTTTGCATTGGCACAAATGTTATGTACTGGAGCGGCCCGGACTGACTCGTTATCCGGAAACATTAAATGCCTTTATTGCCAAATAATGTAGAAATAGCATCCGCAACAATGAAATAATATCAGATGTTAAGATGCAATAAGGTCAGTCCCATTATCGTTTATGTTTATATGTCTCAAAGGTATACAATTTATGGAAAGGATTTCTGAATCTTTGTAGTAGTTGCATTTGGATCATGTTAGATTGTTAATGAAATGATCAAATTTATGAAAGCATAAGTATTTGTAGGAAGGCTGATGAGTTAAAAAAGCCGAGGATACAATTTAAGGATAGTACTTATTATTTAACATGAGTTAGTCCATACTAAGAGTACTGTTGGTGATTCGACTAACTACTAAAGTTCTTAATGTTAGTGCAATGCATAAACGTGTGGCATATCTCTGTATCCGCTATCGGTCCATCTCGGACCGGGCAAGACATTAAAAATTAGAAATCATAGACATTTAATATTTCCATGAATGTTATTTATGGTACTTCGACAATTCTATTTGTCAATTAGTTACTAGCAAGCTTTAATCACGGGAAATGATTTTTGTCTTAAAAGGGTCGCTACCTTTTTAATACTTCCGACTTCTTCATTTCTCTTAAAATACGAAAAACAAAAACATGCCGAGTAAAACAAAACCCGAAATGAATTAAAGGAGATGAGTCATAATAGTTTTACAGACCGATTGATATTGTATCATCTGTTTTTACTGGTCTTCATTAGTATTTCATAAAACAAATACCGACAACAACCCATCTTTAAAAAGTATAAAATACAGTTGAAAAGGGCGATTAACCCCGTGAAACAAAACAAAAATATTCAGAGAAACCGCTTCTCTTTCACTGATTAAGTATCTATATTTCTTCCGGATTATTCAGGAAAAACCCGAACTGCATAAATAAATGTCTAATTGGAACCGAATATATTACGCACATCGGACCGTAAACTTACGGTAATGGTAAATTATGTGGCGCTAAGTGTCTTAAATGGTAATCTTTTGAATACGCTTTAATTATTAGACTCATGACTTATTGTATTAGGTTATGTGATATTTCTCATTATATACTATACGCCTACTACATTTATATCATAGAATAATAGAAATGTGTTTTTTTTCTGACCAGATATCTCGAAAATTTTGAGTGTTATGATTAACCCAATCGTGATATTCACCGATATCATTCATGTTTGTAAGAACTGCAAACACATACGATGTAGAGTGTCAATATCTAAAGTTTAAAGGAGCTTTTTTGTTACCTCACTTATATTGTCTCGCAAATAAAATTAACCTGGTGATATATTTGAACTTTGTAATAAAGTATTCATCTTTTTGATTGACTGTTTTTGCGTTTTAGGTTGTTAAGAGCACAGAAAAAGCATTTTCTTAACGTAGTGAAATGCATCATACCTAATTGTGCAATCAACAATAAAACATCTAAAGAAAAATATACGTTAATTGAATTTTAACTTTTTAAAGTTCATACTAGTTTATTTGTACTTACTATTTATTCTCGAGTGCGAGACAAGTTCTTACAACTCTAAAGATTGTCTTCAGCAGGAATCAAACTAAAAAAACAGAGAGAAACAATGTGGAATTAATGTGCATGCCCAAGGACATTAACACCAGGCATTGGTGGCTATCGAACCAGCAATCATCCGATCCTGAGGCAAACGCACTACAACTGCATAATGGCGACTTCACTTTAAGCATCCCATTTTTCTCAATTATGGGGATGGCAAAATGTCTATATTATTATGTCATATATTTTCAAATTTGATTTAGCTGATGTTTTGTTCATCATACATTCTTTTATTCTGTTATGCGTATATGCGCCTCCAAGAATATGTTTTATATATACTGTTCTATGTTCGACAACATAAAATAGATAAAACCATTTTATCTTCCCTTTATTTTGTACTACACGGAAAGCATTTCTGCATTTATTTGCCATAATTCAGTCTCAGGCATCATTACGTATCAAACTAAATGGATGCTCAAGGGTTATTACAAACAAAGTATAATTTATCAGATGTATTTCAAAATTATAAGAACATAATTTTAACTTTTATGAAAAATAATAATTTCAACGCAAAGAAAATTTCAACTGGATACGAAGTAAATATGAAATTTCAAATTTCTTTAAGATCAATATTTTTACTGAAATGACAGATTTTAGTGAACTCATGTTGCAACAATCTGGGTAAGTACTACCCGAAAGTTCCATATTACTAGTTACAAGAAAAAAATTCAAATTTTCCGCCAAATAGTCTTGGCGTTTGAAACATGTTAAATGCAGGAGTACATGAGAACACAAATCCACCTTGTTTATGTCCAATGATGCACTGCTGTATGCATGTAAATGTCAAGCGTCTTGTTCCTTTACGATCTATTTAAATGACCTCTAAACTTTCAAAATATCGTTTGTCTATGTCACAATTTTTGTAATGTGAAATGTGGTGTTTCTACTTGTTACGTTATATTGAAAGGTTTAACGTATCGTTGGCTTGAAAAGGCCTAACTCTTATTGAACATGGATAAAACGAATTTACACCAAATCATGTATCGAGAACGATGTATGATACAATTACTTTACCGCATGTACATAGATCTGCTTTAAAATGGTGCAGCCCCATAAAGAAAAAATGTTCATTCTGTGGTATGAAAGATGAATGTGAGTACCATATATATGTAGAATGCCCACTGTAAGTCAATATACGCCTTAATATGTTTGAAAAGGCTAAGGCTAGAATGATAATTTTTTCAGATATCTGATGTATTTATCATCATGCATGAGCTATAAGAGAGCCAAAATATGCTGCGGGAAACGTATTTCATAATTAAACAAGCTACGCGCTGCCACTACACCACAAGCTTCACTTTGAATATGTAGTCTTTTGTCATAATAAATGCAAAAATAAAACAAAATGTAGAAATGTTAGACTCTCAACAAAAGACATTCCTTAGGCAAAAGAAAAAATAACAAAAACAAATCAATCTATCTTATTTGTCATGTGGCCAATTCTTACTTGTAAACAATGTAAATATCAAATTGAATGTTGACATACAGTGTCTATTCTAAGTATGAATAGTAAATTCTTGTTACTCGCTGATTCATTGCTGTTTGTAAAAATAATACATAATTAACATTCTTGTATAAAAAATCCTGTATTCAGTAAGACTTTAAAGACAGTAACCTAAGGAAGAATGTATTTTCCATTGTTTCTTATTACAAGTAGCAGTACATCAAATGTCTAATTATGTTTACAACCAATCGGGTTTTTCGGCTGCAGTGCATTTTATTCTATGATGGCACTCCCAGCTTATAGTAGTCTGTCTTTACTTCGATGGCATCAGATGGGAAGAGAACTAGATTTCCCATACAAACGTAACACCGATAAGTCGTCAGTATTACTCTGAATTCAGATGTTTTTTTCTAAAATTACATCTTGTGTCTGATTGTGTTATTTTTATCATAAGATGTCACTTGTGCTTAAAACTGCCTGATTGAAATAGACTTGAATAAAATTTATAAGTAATTTTTGGTTTTTATTGAGGCCATCACATGCCTTCGACAAAGCTATACGAAGTGTATAGCATGATGTCTGCATAGAATCTTGAGATAGCAGATGTGATTATCTTTATAATTAAGCACTATGTTACCATGATAATCTACCAATACTAAATCTTAAATGTAATTTTCAAAACAATATTTTGGGTGGAAACAGTGCAATAAAATTGTCATTAAGTTTCAAATACTAAATAATAATAGAAATCTAGAAATAAAATGGTTAGAAACTCAGAGATGGTCTCTGAGTATTGGTGCTAAACATCGGGGATGTAAAAGAACCAAGGGGTCTTTTCGTAGAAGAACTATGGTCTGGTACTAGGATTCCCTTGAATCCGTATCTGTCTCTTCAACCTGCGCTTGTCAGGAGTCTTGGCTAGTTCACCCGCGGAGAAATCCCAGGATCGACCGGAAATATAAACAATCTAGTAAAAGAACAGAAATCCTAAATGTTACAATTTTGTATTATGAAACATTTTCTCGCATTTTTCATACATGCTTTTTGTCTGGCTGACGTATTTCTAGAACCCAGGAATCTGCTATTTTAGAAAATATGACAGATATCAGACTTTTATAAAATCAATCATTCTTCCATCTGCCAAAAATTCTAGGAATTTACGTTTGGAAGCAAACATTGCAATAATTGAACAATTACTGCTATAATTTGTCCTTCCAATTTCTGTAAAGGGTTTCGTTTTTGTCCAAAATGTTTTTTCTTAATCCAATCATAACTGTACTTGAGTACAGACACAGTGTTCTTGTAGCCAAAAAGGTTGACTCTGTAAAGATATTGATCAAGTTATATAAAAACGAAAGATCCCTTAATGCTATACAATGGAATAAAGGAAACCACATGTACAGGGCATTCCCCTTTCAGCACTTAATTTCTTGCGGCATGTAGAATTTGGTTAGATCGTTTTCACTTTACACAAATAATGGTTGATGCATGTATCTCTCATTCTATTTCATAGATAAAAGCTAGGACATGAAGCTCACATTCCTATTGTCCTTCATGTTTTATCTTTCTGATAAATAGCGTAGTAGTATTCGGTTTTTATTGTTTTGAATATCAACGAGTGTAATTTTGGGCATAATCATCAGAAAAATTAATATACAGTCTCTGCACTTAGATTTCTTTAAAATCAAATGGCAACTACCATCACGAAGAAGAATGATTACGCCATTTCTTGCAACAATGTGGTTCAATATGTTCAGGAAACTGCACATGAATATAATAGTTTTAATATTTACAAAATGGACCTGACCAGGCTAGTTTCATCTATTACAGAAATCTCGGCTCGAAACTTTTGCATCCTGCTGCGCATATACTTAAGAAACTCAAAAGATTGTTAATATATATGATTACATGCAATACCTGGGATATACCAGAAAGGCAAAAAAGTGACTGTGTATGCTTTGTAGATATGAAATATTGAAATACGTAGTGCCTTAGTGCATGTTAAAATGCAAGTAATCATGCGACACGTTGTAATTGCTACTTCGTCTTGAGACACTTCGTCATTGTATCTCAAATGGAAATCAGAATAAATCAGTTGTTTAGTATTTATTGCATACAGCTCATTTGTCTTCACTGGTCAGGAATAGACGAGATTGGTTCACCTTAAGAACAGATTAGCTGCTATATCAAATTACGGGACTAAGTCCCTAGAGAGCAATATGTAACTGAAGAAGACATCGAATGAATCGGAAGGAATATGAAAATGTCTGATGGTAATTAATTAATTTGATATCCGGCTAGTCCATTTTACGACGAAGATGTATAAAATTCTTTGTTATAGAATTTTTCTTCTAAAACATGAAAAAACATTTATTCCTTTATTGCTGTAGCCAGATAATGAATGATTGCTAGTAGGGTCATTCTAGGAATCATGTCAATGGTGTTTAGCAATTACGAAGAGTACATGAATATGATGTCAAAAACATTTGGTTTATACAAGTGCGAAACAATTCTTTAAACTTAATACTCTCGAAACACCAACCATGATAGAATTATAGTTTGTTAGAGTGAAAGACAACACTTTTCCATTATGTATACGCAATGGAGGGTTGGTGAGCCGAGATGGCATCAGGTGTCCTTGCCCAATGATACACATCGGGGATCTAATTAGTATAACCATTCATTACATTTACAATGGGTCGGAAAAGGTTGATTCAAAACTGAGACACAGTTTTACATATATTGAGGCATTAACTGACGACTAATTCTTCGTCCAAATATTTAGATATTGACAAGATATATTCCAATATTTAAATATTGGAAGCTACATAAAAGCACATATATTAAAATAGTTTGTTCGGTTTGTAATGAAATCGCCAATATCGCTGGATAATGCTATTGCTTAGAGTGTTTTATCGAAAATTGAAGCATTCCCCGGGAGGTTAAGTGTGGGGCGGAATATTCACGAAGGCGAAACCTAGACCGCATACTTTTCCGTGGGCTTTGGTCATATGACTCAGATTTACTATAGCAATAAAGTATAAATATATTCAAATTTTTAAGTCAATATACTGCACTATTAAGCATCTCTATTAAATTTAACGTTTTGACTCTATATTTAACTATTCAATAAGAAAGCTTCAATATTCCTGACATACAGTCGATGAAATGCTCAGATTTGTTTAAAGCAACATGAACAACACGGTCGTTTCGTTTAAAAGTTAAAATTCAAACTCTTGAACGTACTGTATGAATAACTGTTCTTTAATATTCTTTAATCATTTGCACTGAGGCGCGCATGGCTTATACGTTTATATCAGATTTAATAATATGTGTTATAGTTTTCTATAATGACCAAATACATCTATTTTTATCACATTCTGGTATCTTTTAGGTCTTGCACGAAAAGACTTTCCTGAAGCAAGTGAAACCGTATCACGAATCAAATCTTGTTTTTATGCTTGGACGGAATGAAGAAATCAACTCGTTTCTCTATCAGTCCGTCCGTGCACAATTCTTGTTTGTCCTAAGCGTAACTTCAAAAGTATTAAAGGGAACAACTTGAAACTTCATACAGTGATAGTGCACAGTTAGAGAAGTTCAGTTTACAAAAACCAAAACTCTATCTTTCATAAAGTTTTAATTATCCCCTTTGTTACAATTCTTGTTTATAACATTACTCTTAAAGGACTGAAGTGTATTCATTCAAATTGAATATAGTGAAAGAGGTAATTAAACGGCAGTACAGTCTCCTAGAACCATAACTCTGCCTCACCTTATTTATTAATTACCCCGCTTTGTTACTTTTCTTGTCCGGAACATAACTCTTAAAAGTACTGAAGGATATTCATTTAATTCAACATACAGTGATAGAACACAATGAGTAGAAATACAGTATACAATAACCATTATTTATGATAAATAAACGTTGCCAAAGGTTTTGAATAATCTTCAATTATTTGCACCGAGAAACGCACATAAGTAGACGCGTTACATTTTCTTTTTATAGGTAAGTATTCTGTCAGATCACTTTGCTTCAATATGCAATGATTTTATACCTCACTGAGAACTATATTCAAACGACACTACTTTGGAGGCATTCGTCCCTTGCAAGTAAAAGATCATGTTATGTTTTCATATGGAACGAAATAACTGCACCATTTTAGTTCAAACATGTTTTATTGCAAAATATACATATACCATATAAAATATTAACATTTGTATTTACACTTGAAACAAAACTTGTGGGTCTCATAATCCTTATGTTAAAAAAGAAGATATTAAACGATCCCTGTGATTGGTTGAACTATATATAATATTTTTATATATAATGAATACGCAAAATGTCGTTGTCTACTAGTGGTCAACATAATTTATTGTCAAACAATGTTTTGAAATACTTGTAGTCAACTTAAAACACATATTAGAAAATTAGGTAACATGTTAGTTGTCTCCCTCTAACATAAGGGAATGTAGCTGATCTTGATCTACTATGTAGATCTAAAAGAGAATAGAACTCTAGCAAGATTCAGAAGTATGGTATTTAGGCTGAGGCACTGTCTAATAATTTTGTATTTTTTGTTCAAATTTGCCTTTTTTTGTTAAAATTAGACCCGCACAATATAACTGTTCAGAGACATTTAATACTCTTTTAACAAAATACTTTTTCCTGAAATGGATTTCCCATTTTCAATAACTTCATAAAAGTTTCTTGAGTTACTTTCTATCCAAGTTTTGAAGTACTTGAGTCTTGTGGAAACAATACTTTTGCAGGGATTATTTCTATGTAAGCCCCTACTAAGAGTGTTCAAAATAGATTGGCTTTGAAAAAGAAATTGACCAACTGATACATAGTTGTAAAATCCTACATCTCTTTACAGTATTTTTTAAAAAGCATCTGGAAAGAAGTAGTGGACAACATGTGTGCGAGTAACTCAGTACTATCTTCATACAATGTTTTAAGAAGAACTATGTAAAATTAACCAGTGCTGGGAATTCATTGCAATATAATGTTGTTATGGTCCTCTTGTTGATAAAACGGAATGAGCTGAACTTAGTATTTTATTTGACGAAGTATTTTGTTGTATATTATTGGTAATCGATAAAAAACAATGTATAAACTTGGAAACTTTAGAAAACTGAGATAAAACATGTGAAAAACCTTTGGAATTTAAACACGATCGATGTTCATGATATATGTAAATAAAAAAGGAAAATCTTGTCAATGACCAAAATTGTACAATGAGTCGTAATGTGAAGCAATTATTTAAGTGCGGATTTTGATGTTAATGTATATTTTAAATTATTAACCTACTCATATACGCTGCATAAAGCATTACACCAACATTGATTTTCATAGATTTATCATGCGTATATAGTGCTTAACTTTTTTTGGTAGCTTTTTATTGGCATAATTGCATTATATCGTCAATACTAACAATCCATCATTAGATTGTTCATTGAAAGGTGTGAAAGTTAGTCCAGCTCTATGTCAAAATTATAATCTTTTTCACTGCGACGAGGTTTTGAATCAGTTTCAGTTGCATTGTTCTTCTCGGCACCTCCTATAAGAGTAATCAATTTCTTTAAAATATTGTCACCATTTGAATCTGAACGCGAAATTTCTAAGGCAAAGTCGTAAAATCCTTCCATAATGTTTAGAAAGTCTATGGCCGGATGTATCGAACTCTGCACACACTGTTCCTCTAGGTTTTCTATTACCAGACCCTCCTTAAAAACAGTTATAAACTTTTTCATGCAACCATTTGCATATATCCACAAATGTTCGTCATGAGTAGATCTACATGCTGTAATTAGGTCAAGTAGAATCTGGGCTGCACGTGATTTTCCGGCTTCTATCTGGCTTTGTAAATGTGTAGTGAGCGCTCTAAATATTTTGTCTACGATTCTCTTCATGCGTACTGTACTATTATCCTTTCGTGAATAAAGAATGGTTTCAGAAACATGATCTAAATTATTATCATCTATATCCCTTTTCATATCAAATACATTTATTATTTCTGACATCCATGATTCAAGCTTCATATCAAAATTTTCAAGGAAGCAATTATTTACGTAATTTAATTTAACAGGACTAAAAAATATACCATTTAACTGCTTTGATGTACTGTCTGTTGAGAGTACCCTCTCTACCTGGTTAGCATTAATATAGGCTTTTCGTGACTTCGGTGCTTCCTCCAGAAATGTTTGCAGGAACACACATGGTCGGTTTTTTATAAAATCAATTTGATTGCACATTTGATCTATTTGATTCGTTTCAAAGCCAGCAATCATGTTCATCTCTCTGACGAAATAAAAAGGCAGAAATCGTTTCGAAAGACAATCTTTCATAAAAGTTAAACACATGATAACTCCTTTAAGTACGTTTTCGTTTGTCCAGAATGACATATCTAACTCTTCACTTATCCAGAATATAATATTTTTCCAGTGGTATGAAGTCAAAAAACGAGGCTCAGATTCGAGAAACCCTTTCTGATATGCTTTTAATACTCTCCAACATAGCAATTGATTTTCTGACATGCTTTTGGCTATGACAATTTCGCAGAGAGTGAATGATAGTCTGAAGTCGATGTCCGACTCTATTGTAACTTCCATGTCTTTCTTTCTTTCCTCTTCTCGAAAAACCGGCGGACGCTTTGCTACAACTTGGCAACCAGCATCAACTACAGCTTGTACAGTTGCTTCAGTAGGCCATTTACGAGCATGCGTCAACCATTCTGTGGCTGTTCTTGGCCAACCTTGGAATTTGAAGGCTGGGACAAAATCTATCGATTGAAGCCTCGAAATTTCAATTTCTTCTCCCTCTTTCCCCAAATCATTGGATGTTCCTGTACGTTTGTTTATTTTGATTTTCCTCTCAGCATCCATATTCAACCTGTCAGGAAATGTTTCAGTAAAAACACTTTCAACGTAAAGCGAACTCTCTGTGCTCGCTGTGTCGGAGTGAAACGTGTTTTCTTTTTCTTTTCCGTTTTGCAACACAGTTTGATCTGTAAATTCATCTGCTGTCTGAGTATGTCTCTGTCTCTGAGAAGTGTCCGAATACTTTATTTCGTCATCAAGTGCTCTGTTTTCACTTTTAGTACATTCAAGTGAATTCAAGACGCCGCTTAATACTGACGAATACATTTTAGAATCCTCAGAACGCTCCTTTAGTTTGGACACAGAAGAGCCACATAGAAGCTGAAAATGATTTTTGAAGATTTCCAGAAAGTATCTTCCGGTTTGCAAGTCATCTTCATAATCCAAAATGTTGTAGCTCTCACAATCAAACTGAATTTGTTCTTTACCCACTGATGAATTTCTTGTCAAGTTTAAGCGGTTGTTTCCACTGACGACGCCTGGAATTGCCAATAATTCAATAAAGTTTCTAGTCATGAAAGAACAATTGCTTTTAAATTCTTTCAGTTCAGCTGCTTGTAAATACATTCCGTCAATGGGATTTATGACGTGCTTGAAGAATTTTTCATGCTTCCCGATCACCTTGATATGTAGAAATGCAGGATAAACGTTGTCGTATTCAAACAAAGACTCTTCCAAAATAATTTCATTGGAAACAATAAGTATATCAATATCCCCGCAGTCGCCCGGAACATTGACTTTAGATCCATCTACACAACTTCCAACTGGAATGACCTCTTCAGCAAAAAGTATGTGTAAAAAACGTTTTAAAAATGTGTTTACAATGTTAATATGTTCTATGCGTTGTGCCATGTCTGGATCAAGTTTTGAGTCTATCGTTCTAGCTAGCAGCAGAAATTCATCATTAATGTCTTTTCTACTATCCATCTCTTTTGAAATAGTACATCGATATTGCCACAATTAGAGAAATTCAAGGTGTCACAACAGTAATTAGCAATCTTATTCCAACAATAGAAGTGGTTAGACGTAACAGTACAAAACTTGTAGTTATACTGTTCAAAAGAGTTTCGTTGCAGCTGATTAGTTGTTGCGCAAATTCTTATTGACAAATTAAATGTTCACATCATTATTTTTGACAGGTAACATAATTGTTTATCTCTCTTATTCCTCGCCATTTCATTGTTATGTTAATTTTATCATAGTTTCTGTTGAAGTAGCACAAAATGTCCTGTTATAAAGGAACTTATTCACTGGAGCTAATATGTGTTTCACTTTACATAATCTGTAAAAACCCGCGATCACTATGTTGTTTCCTCTACGCACTTCTATGTAATAAAAAGTTAAGAAAACTAAATTAATTAAAGGATGGGTTTTGGGAATATTTTTTGCAGACATTATAATTTTAAAATCATTTAAAATGGAATAACTGCATTTAAACGATATTGAAATACAGTTCAGCACAGGCTGATTCCGTTTTTGCCGCGCTATAGCGCGGGAGCATATCCATGCCGCGTGACGCGGCATATGATTGTAGATGCGGCATCTATATTACGCATGTCATTTGCGAGATGCGACAAATACCATGCCGCGTAACGTGGCGTAAAGGATTAATTTTTTCTTTAAAAATTAATGCCTTTTGTACAATGTACAGAATGTACATGTTATTTAATAAAAGGTTTTATAAGATATAATTTTATAGGACTTTTGCATGAGTTAATGCAGTTTACTATTCTCCGAGTATGTTTAATAATTTAATTATTGTATAAACTTAAAAGATGACTTTGTTCTTTAATCTATATGTTATCTGTAATATATTACAGATATCATTGTTTGTCGCAAGAATTATGATATTATTGCTTGTCTCACATTGTTGCCGTGCTATTTTCATGTAATTTAAAAGCAGCCAACACATCACATAAATTTCGAAAATTGACTGTAAAACTCTTTTTAAAAAAGATAAACATAGGGTTGTGGGTATTCATTTTCTTAATAAGATCATTTTCTATCCATTTATAGCAGTAAAATTCGAGAAAAAGTTGATATCCATTTTTACTCCCCATCCTGTATTTACACTTATTTCTTCTTACTTGCGTGAAAATGCGATTAAAACAGCGAAAAAATAAATCTACAACATTTCTAAAACACGTTTCTACATACATGTTTTTATGGTTACTAAAACTTACTGGTATAATTACTAAATACTTTAAGGTCTGAACATTTATTGGTTACAATATGGTATACATTATACATCATTATTGCAAAACACCGTTTTATACACGTGTACAATACAATGTAGTACATTTTTTTCATTTCATCGCTCTTATCTGTATAGAAAATTACATGCCGCATAACGCCGCGACACGCGTCATCACGCGGCGGGACTCGTTGTCGCGCTTGATTGCGCTAGATTGCTATTTTGTCTTTCAGATGCGGCAATTGAATACCGCATACAATTTGCGATGCCGCATCACGCGTTTGATTTCCCACCGCGTCTCCATGCTTTCAGACTCTTATTTACATGCCGCATTGACGCATATTCGCGGGGTTTCGCCTGTGATGTACTGAAGTTCCGATAACGCATCCATTGTATTTAACTTTAAGAAATTTAATGGCCTGAATCCGCCTGACATAAAATGGCAGTAGAGATTAACTTTTTATGCCCCCGAAGGGTGGCATATTAAAATCGCACCGTCTGTCCGTCTGTCTGTCCGTCCGTCTGTGCGTCTCCACTTACAAATTCGTGTCCGGACTGTAACTCTGTCATGCATTGAAGGATTTTAAAATAACTTGGCACACATGTCTA
>JAUMHA010262590.1:3018-15136 GCA_032359765.1 Saxidomus gigantea | reverse complement strand
ATCACGAAGGTCAAAAGTTGTTTTTAGGGGAGTTAATCTATAGCCCCCAGGCCTTCAGCGCTCACAGCGCTTTGATTATTTGAAGGTGTACGTGTGTTCATCCGTAATATATGTGAGGATATTTACCAAACCAGAATTGTGTTGTCTCCTACAAGTTTGAGTTTGCCTCTACAATGATTGCCAGCTTCTCCATTGACTGATTTGAAACAGTGGATTACCATTTTTATTTTCACCTTTTTTTGCAATCTTTGCCCGGATTTACGTCAGAAGTATACCGAGCGTAATTAATGCTGGAGACCATGCGACGATGACGTTAAAATGCTATGTTTTCTGTCGAAATTTCCCGCGATTTTCGATGTTTTAAACTCAATAAAGTAGAGTTTTAACCATAAAATAAACAGAACAATTGTTGGTATCGGTGTTATAATTTGGTGTTCACGAGTAAAATTAGCGTGATGTTACACCGATACCAACAATTGTTCTGTAATATCACGCTAATTTTACTCGTGAACACCATAAGTACTTATTTTCACTCGTGGCTGCGCCACTCGTGAAAATATCACTTTTGGTGCCCACTCGGTGAAATTATAACGTTATAATACACCAAAACCAACAATTATCCTCTATATTGTATGAAACAGGGGGGGGGGGGGGAGGGGGCAAGAAGGGAATTCCACATGCCATGCTTTATATATAACAGTTTTATAATTATTATATCAGTTTTATACATAAATAGCTGAAAGTTACATCCCATAATAAAATGTTATGTTATAAATTGATGTCCCATAAATGACCTAGGTAAACTTTTCCAGGAATATTCATTGCTCTACATAAAATATTAACCTTGAATGTTTATACAAATTAATAGCATTTATCAGAACTAACTGACATTCCTTTCTGGTGTGCATTTAGATAAATGCTGTCTCTTAGATACAACGTTACTGGCCATTGTCTTAGTTTCATACAGACAGCATAGAAAGTAAAGAAGAGGGCCAAGATGGCCAATATGGCCCTTTATCGTTCACCTGTCTATCACTGGCAATAATACAAGGTCAACAATGGTGTTGCAGAAAGGGTAAAAATTTACCTGGGGTCCTGATTTGAGCAATCTACATTGCGGTCCACTACAAAATGCTTCATTTTAAATACTAGGCCTTGTGGTTTTAGACAAGAAGATTTTTAAAGTTTTCCCTATGAATAAGTCAATCATGAGACTAAGTACCCACGTCCCGCCGTCCCTCTCGCCCACCCCAAGTGAAAAGGGTTTGTTTAAAATCCAACTATATTTTTACTTAACAACTTCTGTAGCAATTCAAAGATTACAAATGAGTGCTATTATGATGCATTATGAAATATTACAAAGTCATTATTAATGATAACTAACCAAGTCTGCAAAATATAATGTTGAATAGAAAATTTGCAAAACAAACTTTATACAAAATTCTTAAATTTGTCACAAGGAAATTCCACTGTATTATGTCTGTTGTATTCTCTAAGAACTTTTAGATTGTGGAAAACCATGTTGCTATTGATAGCATTATATAAGGATCATTCTGCAAGACTATATATTTTTACAAACTAGGCTAATCGCACTCACAGATCTCATTGGTCACCGCGATTGACCTACTTTTTGGCAACCATCAAATTCAATCTTTAGCTAAAACTGACTGGAAAGTATCTCCTTTTTCGAACACAAACAAATCACATTGGCATGGAAGGAGACATCAACGAATACAAGCTAATATAAATGCTCTCATTGACGGACTTTTATAAAATTTGCTTCAAATCAAATCAAAGGTAATATATGTTTAGATTGAGTACATTTGTACTGTAATGAAATAGCTTGTGTCAATATTGTTTAAAGACAATTTGGTTTTCTATGTTTTTACATCATTTTAGGTATAAACATGGTTTCTGTAGGTCTAAATTTGAACTATCTTGGTATAGTTCCATTAGGCAATGCTACATGCTCTATAGGCCTTGTAGTTTTAGAGAAGAAGTATTTTTATAAAAGACTATGTAGGAACAAGTGACCCCCTGGGTGGGGTCAATTTTGACCCGGGGGTCATCATTTGAACAACCTGGGTAGAGGTTCACTATGCAATGCCACATGCTAAAGCTCTATTCCTTCCTGTTCTTGAGAAGAAAATTTTTAAAGTTTTTCGGATTCGTTGCCATAGCAACCAGAGTTCTACATGGAATGAAATAATTTGAAGAACATTGAGAGAGCTTCATGCAAGGAACATCCCTGCCAAGTTTCATCAACATTGACCCAGTGGTTTCAGAAAAGATGTCATTTGAAGGAAAGTGTTAACGGACATACGCCGGACGGAATGCGATCGTAATAGCTCACTCTGGCACTTTGTGCCAGGTCAGCTAAAAATCTATAAAGCACTTTCATACACATACAGAAAATGTACATAAAAACATACATTGACTCTATGTTTAATCCTTCAGTGTAACACATTGCTGTAACTGACTTATTTGAAGTGACTTAAAACTCACAAAGTTATCTTATTTATTCTAAACTGTAGTAGACCATATCAAATATGTGTTTACATTAATTGTTTAAAACAACGTATATAAAATGTTTTCATCTTAAAAGCTGTTAATGTATACTGTGTTTCTAAAAGAGACCCAATAGTGGTAAACACGGTCCACAAAGTATGCTATTGTTGACTTTTTCAGTAGAACTGATATTTTAATGCATTTACAAACTCTCATTATGTTGGTTTTTGCTACTAAATTCCTTCAAATTTTAAAGCATTCTGTTAATAATGACTACTATTTGAAAATACAACGATGTTATCTGCATCTGCATGCATTATTTTGAAAGTATGAACTTCTTTTCCTGCAAAGTAACTATTTATGAACATATCTTCAATATCATCTATTAAAAACATTGCTTAGAGAATGGCAGATAATCACTATCTGTGGAGCCTCAAGTATGCGTTCAAGTTTTTTACTTAACTCATAACTCTCTCGTTTATGCCTCGGTCACCTATGGACATCGCACGATTCCACCAACTTTTGAAATCCGTACGGTCTCCGTACAACCGATGCAATCGTAGGATATCCGTACAGACATCATTGACAAGTCTCGCAGAGCTCGCAAGGAGCTTAGATGTACCTCGTACGATGCACGTGTGTTCGTGCGGAGCTAGTACGGTTACGTTACGTTAACCGTGCAACTCCCTTGCGATAGTCTTGCGAGCATCGCCAAGCTCTTACGGGTCACGCGGTGCCAGTACGGGGGCCTTGCGAGCTGCAATGTGAAACATTTTAACCGAGTCCTCAACGAGTTCGTTCCAAAAATCCGTACAATACTCGCAAGGTTCAATGATATCCGTACGGACTCCCTGCGATTTTGCAAAATGAATAAACTTTTCTGAAACAAGATTGCAATTTAGAATTAATATCTATTTTTTACGGAAGCAGAAGTACCCTCTGTGCTTCCGTACCTCTGTGCTTCCGTAATTTTTCCCTCTTTTTTTCAACAATAATATTTTGACACAGAGAATTACAAAGACAGTCAAAGGGTGAGAATATAGAGATGGCTGTTGCGTAAAGGTTTTACTGCTTTTAACGTGATCAAATGTTAAGTACATTGTATTGCATTAAGTTTAGAAATTGCTTGCTCCTGTACAATGCAGCTTAATAATATGGGAGACGTTTCAGCTTTACACAACACATTACTTCACCAACAAGTAAAACAGTACAACATTTACATCACATGTACTATGAACCATTTATTTTTAAGCTTCCTGTCAATGCAAATAAGAGGCATGTTTTATATTAAAATAAGCACTTAGTCAGTTAGAGCTTTAGTATATCGCTCCCTCCTTTGGGTTTCTGTATTGTGTACATTTCTCTATTTACGAACACAATTATTTAGGTTAAACACTTTAAAGAAATGTTGGTGTTAGATGTAACACTTAACTTTTTACATTGTCCTACCGATGTTTGAAATACTTCAGAAATACCAATATGTTAACATTTATAGCCCGGAAATGATGCTTTGTTTCCCACAAAGTTGCCTTTTAGTATTAAACATAACGCTATCATGATAATGCAGTTGACTTTTCTTAGAAAAGGAAACTAGCCATTTTGCATTTTACTTTAAATGTTAATCGGCTGAATTATGAATTCTTCTCCTTATAGCATCTGTATGGTTGCTAAATGCATCAAAAGTTTACTTTCTCTAAGACACCCTTTTTTCGGAGACCTATTGATTGCTTCGATGAATTTTTTTAATGAATGAACTGAAATGGGATTATGTAATGCTTCACCAAAACTATTTGGAATACGTGTATATTGTCCAAATCAAAATTCAAATAATTTCAGTGTTTGTATGTGACTCGGCAATTTATCGTAGTGTTATTATGGGGTGGTGCAATAATACAGGATTATGGTTTTAGTTTCCATTACAAAATCATTATTTATGCTTCTTTATTTAGATACGAAGATTATAGTAAATCCTCCGTCATAGATGGAATGCATTTTCAAGGATTTCTCCTTGATAATGTGAATACATCAAGTAAGGTCATTTCATTGATAACAAAGCTCCGATTTAGATGCAATATTTGTAAATGCATATGACGTCATCAAGATTTAACTGTGCATGTGGGTTGAAATCTTTTCATGTGATGATTTAGGCTAGACTCAGCATTTTGATAGAATTAAACTTTCCGTTACTTGTGTATTTGTTTTGTTATTTACCAAACTTCTAATGCAGTGTATTATAACGGTGTGTAAAGAAACGTTTGGTAATATTCGCGAATATTAATTTTCGCCATATTCTTTTTCTAGAATGCCCCATTTCGCTAATTCAATAGTTAGGCGAGGGTCATTAGGAAAAGCTGGAAGAGAAGAAAAACAGGAAAAGGCGTAAAGCATGGAATCAAAATATACACAAGTAAAACAAGCATGTCAAGTATAGCAAGCATGTTTACATTAAATTGTATACAGGTGCACGTAGTGCATTTCAGATAAAGTTTATCTCGTGCTTGCACAAGACTGTATCTCGTGCTTGTTCATGACTTAAGCTCGTGCTTGCATCTGACTTAATCTCGTGCTTGCATCTGACACCTCTAAAGATTTGTAAAATAAATTGTCATCATAAAACCATAGATCAAGCTTTAATCAATTCAAGGTAACATCTTAGCGGCAAATCAACTGGTGGCACAATCGAATTTCAAAGCGGATTTGTTGATGCTTCGGTGCAGTATTTACATAAACCTGCAATTAAGTAAATAAGTTTTCTTCTCTGTTGATTCACCTACATTCATTCAGCAGTTCTTGACATTCTCAATGTATAGTTTACAAGGTGAATAGGGCAAGGTAACGGTAGATGTGTTAATGGGTGGACAAATACACCTACTAAATCACTTAAGTTCTACTCATAATTATGGGCCCGGATTTGTTTCAGTTATATACCGGCCGGCAAGCAATTAAGCATATAAGGAGTGTGGGAGGAGCTATACATGTACTACCGTAAACATAGAAAATACAGTTCAAAACAATCTGATAAATGTCATTAATTTTAATGATCACTCAATGTTAATATTGTATGTAGAGCATGGTTAACAAATGAGTATTCCGGACCTAGGTCATCTATGGATTTATCAATTTATGATAGATAACATTTTATTGTGTAAAATATTACATGTGGAATTGTCCCGCCTTTTGTCAAATGATACCTAGAGTATGTGTGCTGTGATATCATTAACTCTCAGCCAACGGGTAAGCTGTCAATCATTTCAGAGGCGAATTCAAATCTTGTAGCAGACAACGCAAGGTTTTTTCCCCTGAAATCAATCAATGCACTTTCGATGTTTTTTTCAGACTTTATAACATATATGCTAAAGAACATTTGTGCTAAATTTCAAACAAATCTTGACTTCAGTTTCAAGAAAATTTTGATGTAATCCTTTTCTGTGGCTAGTTCAGTGTATACATAATCTACCCGAGACATTTTTGTCGCTCTGTCCTGGAACAGTATAAAATAGCACAGCACATGTATATGGTATGGGACAAGTTAGTTACAGTGTACTATATCACGTTATATATAACTACACCGAATGCACTTGCGGTCATCCAAATTTAGAAATGACATAAAGAGAGACTCATATTTATTACGCAATTCATGATATGTCTTAAATTCTCGCCGTCTACAAAACGTGTAGGTCACGTATACTGAATTATTTGTTTATTGCATTTCTAATAACCAACTTCCGCAAATGTACTTTCTCCGGAAAACATGCAGTCTGAATAAAAACAATATTCTTTTGATGTTTGTATTATCTCTCGTATAGCAAAGATAAGCATGTACATGTATTTAAAGCGTGGTCTACAAAATACATAATGCTTTAAAACTTACTAAAATGATTTTTACTATTAGAAAAATGAATACTTCGACATTTATAATTGAATTTTAGTTCTAGCTCGTCTGGTCAGAACATGATAATCGAACTTATCTGTATGGTGTGTTTCCTTTGTTATCTGAATGGTTCGTTTCCTTTGTTATCTGTATGGTTTGTTTCCTTTGTTATCTGCTAATTTAAAAAAGAAACAAGTGCTTACATGTGTTTAAAGCATGCATCTTACTTTATCATGATAAATTTTTGCCATTTTGAAAGCCTGAAAGGTAATATATACACGAGTCATCCGTTTGTTTTGAAAACTGTCAGCAAGTGTTGCGTCATTAATATATTTCTTTTCATCCAGCGAGCCTCCTTAGCACAGTAAAACTTGACGAGGTCGACTAAAATAGAAACAGTCATCTTCAATACGGAGTATCTGCAAACAAACTCCGACGATCATTTTTCAAGACAAAAATGATATTGTTTAAGCAATAGAAATGATTATTTGCATTAACCATAAAGGCAAATAATGACTTAGGTAATTGCTATTTGTCTTAAGTGGGATACTGGACAACATAAAATATTAGTTTCAATTATTTTAGCATTAACATTTAAGTTAAGTCTTCAACCGCAGATCTACCCTGCGTAACGCGAAAGGTTAATTATTACAATGTAAACAAAGTTGCTGATAGAAAATTGTAATAAATTCAAAAGGAATGTGGAGGTCAATAAACAAAGTACCACCCACACTTTGACAACCACACGTAAAACCAATGATTTTGTCCACATTTTCGGCTAGTATTTATATATAGGGACCTTGTTCTCTATATTGGCACTATATGAAGATAGTCTCATGATAAACGGTTGACCACCTGTTTGGGAGAAGTCGTGTATATTCTAAATTTAGTTTTATTACTCATATGACGGTACATATAAAATTAAAAATACAATTGACTTCGAGGCAACAACGAGCAGTCGAAAACAGAACAGAATTATTACAGCCAAGGAGTAGCGCATTTGTTTAATTTAAAAAGGGAGAAAATTCCTGTTGTTGACATTTGTTGGGGACAGGCGTTGAAAAGGGTAGGATTGCCTAACGACACGTGGGTATTGCTAATAATTGTGGTTTTTAAATTCTTAATACATATCGATCTATAAATTCTTTGGACACTGGTATATAAACTGAGACAACTTTTAATTTTTATCTCAGATTAAGAGTTGCATACAGTTTTCCAAAACGTAATATGGACAGATTTTTCACAGTGATCTGTATAGTCCTCTTGCTTATTGTGCCAGCATTCAGCAGAAGGTTACAACAGAGCTATTCACATCGCAACACCATGTCGTTCAGAGACGATAGCTCATACGTATCGTGCTGTTTTGTAGACATCTTCTGTTACACCACGTGCATCAATGGCGCTGGCAGCCTCCGAGCACTCGTTGCAGACTACGACGGTGGTCTTTTTCACACATCCGAGACACAACGTCATCATCGTCACCGACATCATCATGGCATTACAAGTTTCAGAACCAAAAGGAGCATTCCTGATAATATACTGTGGGAAAAATTGAGGTAATTATAAGACATCGTACAGTCTAACATCTGACCAACGATGTTCACTGTTAGTAAATAGCCGATATTAATTTATTTATGTATGACTGAACTGTACTTTGTTAAACGAGTCTTTTTTATTTTTACTCTATCTTCAAGCAATATCTATTGAATAAAAATTACTGCAAACAATTGAAAAGTTATTAAATTATTTGTTTGTAGCATTTAAGGCATTATTGAGAGATGTTATTTGAAAAATAAACAAAAGTGTAATGTTCTTCTGCCGAACGATTTAGATGTGTTTGTATAAGGCAACTCTTCAAACATTTAAATAGTGACCGAGAGTACAATTATAATAAACGATTTATAAATGGAAATTCTGAAAGAAGGATTGCACTCCGTGAGTTTTATTTTATTATATTACTTATTTATGTATACATAAATACACTGTAATAAAAAACCGTGTTACAAACTCGGTTTGTAAATATTTAATCATAATTTAGATTAATGTTTTATTCAAGCCTTCTTTGGAACATGAATGAAATTATAGTAAGAATTCATATTACAGTCAGAAGATAAATACAGTAATATCTGGAGTATGTCATATCCATATAGCATTTTCATATTAATAAAAGAATAAATAAATCGGGCACGAAAATGTTTTCCTTATATCCGGAATTTCGATATATTTTTGTAATAATCATAATCTTCACATCGGCTTTAGTAATAACGAGTTCAAATGTAAATGCGACATTTATGCCATGTGTACTGCACAACCACTGTTCAATAAGACTTGAAACAGGTTTTTAACATTTAAACATTTCTTTCTGAAAACTGAAGAACAGAACAGAAACTTGCATTGAAGATGAAACGGGAATAAAGTTTTCATTAACATTTCCGATGCCTGTTAATATTAATAGCTAAATAAATGACTTGAAAAATTGAAGGGACTTTAAAAGCTCAATGATTAAATTACAAAATAACTTTAAACCAAATTAACAGAAGCTCTTGCAATACCACTCATTCTAAAATGTTAAGTTAACTATCATTTAAATGATGAAATATAAATTCTTAAACGTAGACAAATGGCGTGAATTTGTACAAATGATTATAAAGGTATTATGAGTATGTATACATGTTTGTTATCAGGGATAGAGGACGTACGGTTGCATCATCATATCTGTAAAGACGCCTGCTATCAAACGTGACAATTTTAATACTGTATAATTATGTGCGCATACTCATGTACCAAATAAGGCTATATTTCAGTGTGTGTTGTAAATCAATTCCATTCACATGTCCCTTCCCTCTTAACAGTCACACTTTCTTTTCAAGGGTGATATATACAAAAAAGACAGCGAACTAAAGGGATGAAAAACTAATTAAGGATGTCTCGAAGTTGTGGACAAATATCTGTAAGGTTAACTTTCAGAACCCCGTAAAATAAAAGCAATATATCACATGTAATTAAACAGAAATTTAAAGACTGCGTCAGGGTTTTGAAATTAAATGTTGCACAAAGCTTACAGCTATACTATAAACATGTGTACATTTTATAAACTATTTGATGCTTAAGGAAACCGTGTCCGAGGTTTTGGATATATGTCTTCGAATTAATTTTATACTCCTTTAAGAACTGTTAAAGAAGGTTATACTCGTAACGATACAAAGTGGTAATAAAACTGAAACAATGTGTTTAAAATCTATGAATAAATTGTAGTAAAATGTATTGGTATAGTGGGTTATCACTTGCGGCAAGCCTTGTTTGAAAATTTAATACATTTAACGACATTTTTTTTTTGTGAATCAAAACCCGGGATCATCCGATCCTGAGGCGATAATTCTCCATAATGCACCAAGGCGAATTATAATTAAAACAGATATTTACAAATTTTGTACAAAATGTAAAACTGAACAGTAAACTGGGCTACCATGGAAATCATCAAAACATGCGCATTTGAATCGCATTCGTCTCTCAATCACGGGGAATTACAGATCTAGAATTTATGTCACAAAATCCGTGAAAAGCAAGTCAGGAATTATTCTTAGAAGTTAAATTATTATTTTGCAGAATACAACTTTAAAGCAAGAACAAGCAATTTAGCTATATATTGTATATTGACTAAAAAGTATATTTTTCTAACTATGAACGATTGAAAAAAAAGTCTTTTTAAAATTTGATCTATATTTTGTCGCAATTAGATTATGTTTTAATAGTTCAAGTTCAAGTCTTAAAACATAAGTTTGAATTGAAAGCTGGTATTTGGAAATATCTGTATTTTCTTGCAAAATAAATAACAACTTTTCTATATTCTGTTCAAATTGGCCATCGTGATTTTAAGAAAGACATTAAAATAATTTTTACTTTAAGAAAAATGAAAAGCATCACATCTATTACTAAAATATATGAGTCTGTATAACAGCTTTATTTCTATTGCATTGTGCCTATTGTAGTTAAAAATGCATCCATTTTGCAATTCAATCTGTTGGTAAAAGATATAGTGCGATGGAAATAAATTCTCACATATTTTGGAAGAATTATTTGTGCTTTAAGTGTGTTTATAATCGCGTTGTAGGCTATTTTAGATAATTTTTATATCAATGCATGTATATACATAGTTTCTTTTTGATCCCGTATCTTTTAATGATGTAGTAGACCCCTAATGGGCACCAATTCAAATCATTATAGGCTTAATATTTCTTGATCTGTATCATTTCCAGGATTTAAAAACAAATTTTAAAAGAAATTTACCGTGAAAAAACTAAGTCATAGAAACTACAGAGAAACTGAAAGTCGAATATAAGCGCTCATGTGTTAAGTGGCCTGCTTTTTAACTTTGGCATGGCAAGCGAATGAATTATAAACTGTGTTAAATGATAAAAACTAACGGTTTAGACCAGATTTTATCAGGTATTGGCATCACATGATCACTGCATTACATAATGGAATCAGATATGTTGCACAATATGACCAGAAAGTAAAAATATCATAAAGTCGCAATGATGAACGCTTTCATCGAATAATTTAAATATGCTTCTGCTATGTTTACTCTATTTGTTGATGGCTTTTAAGTATAATAGGTGCTGATTGGCCAAAAGCTCTTCTGTATACAAACACGGATAATATGTACTAAAATTAAGTGTGCTATCCGAAATTACATTCTTAAAATAGACACGCCTATTTACACGTACCTAGGTATCAGCTACAAATCTGTAGGAGACGGCAGACTTTTTGATATACAGTGCGCGTGGGTGGAAGTTTAATACCGCTTGAGATAACGTTCCAGTAACAAAGCCAAACTAAATAAAACGTATTTAATAAAATTAATCTAACGACTTACTTAAAATCCAAATGTTAGTTCGAATGCACTTATTTACTGAAATTCCATATATTGGCACAGTATCTTTGCCATTCATTCGTGCAAAGTCTGTGTCTTGTTTTCTTTGCATTAATCATATCTTTTGAACAAGCATGACCGATTTTTATTGCGTGTTAGGGTGTTTAAAATTCTTTTCTTTCCAAGCATTCAGACTCGTACAAGGACAAATAATGCATAGAGACAAGTAATTTCTGTTTTGTAGATTATGACCTTCGTCTCCTAATTCTGACCTTATTCATTCCAGACACAAATTCATACAGGAAAGCACAGAGGCCGCCTACAATACATTACACATCGGTACATAAAGGTCATACCAGAATTTGTTCTTACAACCATCTCTACCTCAGAGACAGACTCCAGTCACCAACCCTCTTCTGTCGCCGGAAGGTCTGGCTTAATTTGGACAGCTGGACAAGGACTTCAACAATAGTTTGATTAGAACAGCAAAGTGGCTTCAATCAAAGGTCGAGGTGCAAACGCACTTCAAATGCAACGTGTGGTCCACTAGTGTCGACATACAATGTTTTACTGTATCAAAGTAACTCATTCAGTAAACGGACCATAGCAATATACGTCAATTGTATTAAGCGAGCTTTACGCAAGGTCTGGTACAATGTGTTTCTAATGGAATCGGAAAATAAAGAAACAATGTGTTTCTAATGGAATCGGAAAATAAAGTAACAATGTGTTTCTAATGGAATCTGAAAATAAAGTATCAATGTGTTTCTAATGGAATCTGAAATTAAAGTAACAATGTGTTTCTAATGGAATTTGAAAATAAAATAATAATGTTTTTCTAATGGAATCGGAAAATAAAAAGTATA